>CANSZD010001674.1:0-165987 GCA_947648045.1 Beta corolliflora | reverse complement strand
CCTCGTGAGTTCCTAGATGCAAATCGTGGGTCATGAAGGAACCAACCACTTGCTCCACATTGAAAGTGGTGAAATTTTCGTCTCCAAAAGGTTGTCAGTAACCTTAGCCATCCATTTTTCATCTCGGTGGAAGACTCCTTAGAATGAACCTTACGAACCCGTTCCTCCGGGAGAAATAACTTTCCAAGAGATTCAATCTCGTTTATAATGTTCGAGAAGCGAGCGAGCATGTCTCAATGAATCTCCTTTTGCTTCATTTGAAACAATTCATATTTATGCATGAGCATATTAATTTTCGATCTTTTCACCTCGCTTGTTCCTTCATGAGTAACTTGAAGGAGTTCCCACATTTGCTTAGGAGTCTTGCATCCCATGACTGCATTGTGCTCATGGGGACCAAGACCACAAAGTGGAGTAGCTTGCCATGTGGTTCATTTCCATTTTGTCAAAGTCGTCTTTGTCAAAATCTTCAAGAGGTTTAGGAACCAGCCTCCCCCTTTTCGTTCTTCTTTGTAACTCGAAGTCACCAAGTTCGATGACCCTCCAAACTAGGTAATTTTCTCGCTTTTTTATAAAGATCTCCATACGATTCTTCCAAAGATGGATAATGCTCACCATTGAACATAGGTGGGCGTTGGGTTAAGTACCCTTCAAAAAGTTTTTCTCCCGTAGTGTTCATTGTGCCAGGTACAATCTCCTCAGTGTTAGCTGATTCTTGAGATACTAGGCTCTAATACCAATTGTTATTCTAGTATGAACACTAGTCCAACTACAATAGGAGGGTTAATTATAGTTGAAGGGAAATTTTCAAATTTAGCGAAATAATAAGAATTTTGAATGAAATAAAGATTGCACACAAGATTTAACTTACAAGGAAAACTTCCTAGGCCTAATAGGAAGATAAACCTTGACCCTAAGGGGATTTTGACTCAACACATCTCGTATTATAATAGGCCAAAAACTCTCTTTACAACCTATTACTTGGACCCTTCTCTCGTTCCTCTAGGAAGTTGTTCCAATCACTCGGTTCCTCCCGAATTGATGACACTCACTTGACTTCACTCAAGTCTTCTATTCTCTCTTTCTTTCTCTTACTTGATTACAAGGATAATCTGGAATTTTTCACTCACCCCAACACTAAGAATATTACAATGGTATGTATTGTAGGAGAAGATGAAAATTTCAGAAAAACTTTCTAAGTAAATGTAGAATAGTAATGCTTGAAAGTTATTGTTTTCTACGAATAATTCTTCCTCTATAAATAGCTGCTACAACGGTCATCATTTTTCAACTGGAAATCCACGATTTCTCCAGCTAAAATGTAGGCACTCATGATCCATGATCTTGCGCCATATTGCCCACGATCTTAGCAACAGTTATTTCCCCACTACCGTTAGTGAAAATATCTCGCAGGTAGTTGGCGATTTTTATGCGCTGCTTCCCACATTTATAGCCATGTTTTATTCAACCTATTTCACACAAAACGCAACAGCTTTGCATCTAATAACAGAAAATCTTTTTCACAAAAGATTCTCAATTACTAGATTTATTAACCATACCATATAATAAGATTCAAAGTGTATAATTAATACCTTGATTTGATTAAAACTATTAATCCTTCTCCTCAAGATATATAGAAAATTAACAATACAATATCTTTGGGATTTTATGTTTTTCAAAATAAAAACTATATACTAACCTAAGTATTTGACATCATCAAAACATGGAATACAACAAGGATCTTCACTTTTTTTTTTTTTTTTTTTTTGGTACCTTATTCCTTGTGTTTATTAACATTATTGTTGTACTTTTAATTTGGCTTTAGGTTAGGTTGAAGATCAGGGAAGTATTAACAACAATCCTAATTATAAATGGTTGAAGGTTAGGTTAAAAGTTAGGAAAGCAATGCTAACTGAACCTCCCCAATAAGAATCCTAATTAACTTTAGGTGAGCTAACTTTTTTCTGGGTGAATTTGATGATTTTGTCTTCGTTTTGTTTTTGTTTTTATAATAATGCACGAGGGTACAAGAAGAACATTTGGTGGGAATTTGATTAGGGAAACACTTTGTGATCCTCACTAACACTTTGCTGGATGGAAATTGTTAATTAGTGATTTAAAAAAAATTGGGTGATATAAGTTGGTTATCTATCTGACATGGGTGATGGGTTAAGTGTGGGTATTAGTTTGTGCCTACCAACCTAGCCCCATCACGTCCCACCCCATTTATCCTCCTTCTTATACGTACCGAGCTAATTAATGGAAAACACCCTTATTTAGATATTATTTATTAAGAAATCGATTAAATAAATTTTCTTACACTTCCTTTTCTTATATACTGAGTAGCTTACAACTCCCCCCCAAAACTTCCCCATCCCTGGTTCTCTTTTTTTTTTTCGTACTTTGACTTTTTTCGTCTCTCAAAAGGATTCCTAATAGGAAGAATAAAAGAGAATGGAGGGAGTAATTTTTACTTATTAAAGCTTATTTTTACTAAACTTCAATTTTTTGTTTTTACTAAAATTGATTATTTAGCTGAATGAAGTTCCTCGCTCTATCCCGAAAATATTGCAACATAATGACTTTTACACTAGTCTCATGTCTCACTTTAACAATAATATTTTGACTAATATATATAAATAAATGTTAGTATATAAGATGAAATTAGATTTATCTTAATGTATTATATATCATCTTTTCGTAAATTTTACTAAATGATGATTAGAGATATGAATTTTCAACGTTGTGCACTGGCAAGTGCACTAGTTAAACTGTTGTATTTATTTTGGAGCAGAGGATGTACTATTCAATGGGACATTAGGCTCTCTTCTGCTGCAATTAGTTTTAATTAACTTAATTTATATTTTGGTTACTTATTCAACTTTTTATTGTTTAAACCCATTTTATTAAGTTGAGATAAATATACCCTTTTATTGAACTTATTGGAACTTATATTCCCTATATAGGCATATTTTTATTGGCTACGCGGGATAAGCACGGATTTGACTTCCTCATTGTAAAGGTTCTTATTTTGAAATACGTTTTGGAAAAACAAATCGCCAACAAGTATTTAAAGGAAAACTCATAAATCTAATTGGATATTAGGAAACCATAGACAACTTAGGTACTTATCCAATGTAGATTTCCCTGTCATTACTTCATAATTGGTCAACGAACCAAATATAGAGTTCAGTGGTGAGGGTACGAATATGATCAAGGATCAAATTTGCCCATTGTTGGCCTCTACTTAATACGATTCATGTCTAGTTTTATGCAAATAAACAACCACACAATATGTTTAAGCATTCTAAATAATTAATCTAGGTCGTTTCATTAAACACATAAAAGACTAATTTTGTAGTGGCTTGTTTATTAGCAATAAAAATACTAGGATCCTAAATAGATTGTCCATATATTATCTGATTAGGCATGAAAACATTTCTTTAAGTATTGATTAGCAAAAATAAACATGTGCGGTGATAAAAGCGATAAACATATAGCGTGCATATATGTTATAATAATGTGTAGAAATAAAAAGAAAAAGGAAATATGAGAGATATAGAGAAGAATATACAAGAGCATGAATTCCTTTAAGATCTACATCATGAAAAGTAGATTGTTAGTATAATAAGAAATAAATTGAAATTGACCCTTAGAAATTATACCTTTGTCGCCTAGGTCTTGAACAGCGATCCGCATGAGGAGCAATCTTGAATCTTGAATGGAGATCGAATGAAAATTGAAAGTTGGAGTTTTGATTATGTGTTTGAAGGCATGAGAATGCGTGAAAAAGGGTGTCCCGAAACGGAATAGGATAGGATCTATTTATAGGGAAAACGGAATCCGAAAATCGTATTGTGATAAAATCTGACAATGCGTGGCGCACATCACGAGGCATGGCACGTATCGTCTTCACTAGGGGAGAAAAAAGGAAGGGCTGCGGTTTTCAAGTAAAGCGCAACCCTTTTAGTGAAGGGTCATGTTAGCTGGAAACCGCAGCCCTTCGTACAGCATACGAAGGGTCGCGGTTTTCAAGTAAAGCGCAGCTCTTTTAGTGAAGGGCTACGGTTAGCCAGAAATCGCAGCCCTTCGTACAGTACGCAGGGCTGCGGTTTTCAAGGAAATCGAATCACTTTTATTGAAGGGTTGCGGGTAGCCCAAAAACGCAGCCCTTCGTTACACGAAGGGTCGCGTTTTGGGCTAACCGCAGCCCTTAATGGGTTGGGTTTTTAATTTAATGGTGCGCGCACAAAGCTAAGAGGCCAGGGATTTAGGGTTCCCTTTCCTCTGCTCTCTCACTCAACCCGTCTCTCTCTCTCAACGCCGTCCGAAATTTCCCTCTCCCACTCATCCCGTCTCTCTCTCAACGTCGTCGCACAAAGAGGGGATCCACCAGCCCTCTCCTCCTCGTCGCTCACGTCGCGCACCATCACGTCACTCACAACACGTCGTACAAAGAGCGGAATTGAAGCTTCGTTTCGCTCTCGTCGCGCGCACCATGGTTGCAGGAATCTTCTTCGACATGCATTCACCGTCGCTGCCCAGATCTCGTCATTTCGCTCTCGTCACGCGCACCAACGTCGCCGGAATTTTAGGTTTTTTTATTTATTTTATTTTTGAGGTTTAATTTGTCATTGTTTTGGAATTTTAGGTTAACGTCGCCCATATCTTCTTCGATTAATCTAGGGTTGTGTTTAGGTTAATTTTAGGTTATTCATTCGTTTGGGACCCTATTTTGATCGAATCTTACTGATTTATTTCTTCATTAGTATTTATGTAGTCTCTTGTTGAATTTTTGTAAATATAATACTATTTGTGATTGATTTGAATACGTTTGATGAATAAATTGTTTAGATATGGATGATGAGATAAAGTTTAAATATTGGTAAATGAATGTTCACGTTATGTTCTTAGGAGTTAGGTCGATTTGTCCGAATGAAGAACATTCAATATCTTCTTGATTTGT
Source organism: Beta corolliflora (assembly GCA_947648045.1). NCBI lineage: Eukaryota > Viridiplantae > Streptophyta > Magnoliopsida > Caryophyllales > Amaranthaceae > Beta > Beta corolliflora. The sequence goes on along the minus strand of CANSZD010001674.1, from coordinate 161,021 downwards.
GTTTTTGTTTAAATATTTTGCCTAAATCCGAGTTCGGTTTACTAGGAAAGTTTTCCAGAGATAGATGGATGAGGCTACAGGGGTTAGCGTATTGGATCTGTTGTTTCGTTTCCAGAAGATTCATCAAAATATTTTTTTTTTATTTTTTTTGGATCACAAGGGCTGCGGTTGTGGTCAAAACCGCAGCCCCCTTTGTACAAAGAAGGGCTGCGTTTTAGGCCCAAACCGCGGCCCTTCCAATATGGAAGGGCTGTGTTTTTGGGCCTAAACCGCAGCCCTTCCAATATGGAAGGGCTGTGTTTTTGGGCCTAAACTGTAGCCCTTCGTTGTGAAGGGCTGCGGTTTAAAAACGCAGCCCTTCACTTTTAGTGAAGGGCTGCTACGGAAAGGGTTGATGGCCAAAAATGCAGCCCTTAGGGTTGTTTTGACCGCAGCCCTTCCGTTTTTTTCCACTAGTGCTTGTTGCGCGTCCCGCATTTTGTTGACTGTCTCGATGTGTTGCGCTTTACATCCCGATTCGCTGACGCATCAGGGCCGCGCGTCGCAACCGTAGATCTGGCCAGATATTGTTTGTTATCCGAAATTTAAAAAATTCTTTTATCTTTGCTTAAATAATATCTTTTGGATTCGAAAATCAACTATCTTAAGGAATAAAAATCTGATTTTTATAATATCTTTTAGAATGTTTATTAAAAATAATTATCAAGAATAATTGATATTTATTAAAAATATAATTAATTATCATGAATAATTAATTGGGATTTTCGAAAATGGGGCATTAAAAATGCAATTAATTATATCATCATGTATTTAAAACTGGGCTTGGAATAATAAATATACTTTAAGTTCTTAAAACGATTTTGGGTTTTGCTTGTTGGATTGCTCTTCCTTTGGACTGGACCAATTAGGACAACCTTAGGTTTCATCATTGGGTACTAAATGGGGAGACACGATTATGTGACTACGGAAGCCTTCATCTTGACTGAGGTTCGTGAAATCAAAAGTCAAAGTAGTCTGTGACTGAACGAAGGAAAATTATAGATGCTCTGCAATCTACAATCGGTCTATATATCGCCAATTACTGCAAAACAAAGTTAGTCTGCACGACAACAACTACAAGCAATTTATTAGCCTGCATGAGAAGATTTTAGCAGATAGGTGCCAAAAACTCAGATAATAATGCACATAATGATGCAATAATAAACTTGGGCTCTCTAAGGATGCATTAGACGTTATATAAGGTCAGGGTATTGCAAAGCTATGAAAGATAGATTAATTGAAGGTAATGTTATGCAAAGTCAGTGTTATGCAAAGCTAAGAGATCTGGACTGATAGAAATATATTGATTTTCGAAAATTATTTTGATATAAATCGGGGTCCGCAAGTGAGATATGTAGATTATAACTCTTTGGGAGTTTGATTTGGAGGAACCACCACAATTATTGGAATCCCTCACTTTGGGAAAGCTTGGATTGATTTAGACACTCTAAGCCTAAATTGTAAGATAGTTGACTTGAATTGAGCATTCAGAGGAGCATTCGAAGTTTCTTCACATGAGAGTTAATGCAGGCAAAGTCAGATTTCGCCAGAGACCATCATGGATGTGTCGGAGTGTGAGGACAAGGAGAGTTTGGATTAAAAATAAAAGGTTTAATTTGTGACTCAAATAGATATATGTGGGAAAAAGCTTTGACGTGGCTAGGTTCAAACTCAAGTCTATGTCGAGATCTAGGAAGAGCATGCTTCTGAATTCTAGAAACTCAAACTATGCGACCTTGATTAATTTTATTGAAGTGGTCGGACTTCGAGATGAAGATGACTATTATTTATCCTTGAGGATGGAAACCATTCATAGTTCTTGATCTGGTTTTTTTTGTGCCCTAACTTTTGCCTGGGCTGCCGGATTTTTCGATCTAGCGGACTTGGACACATACGTTGGAGAAGGAGTTAGGATTACTATGAAAGGTTGAAAGGTTTGGGGTTTGGAGATTTGGGTGAAGGTTTAAATTGATAGGCTAAGGTAAGGATTATGGATTTGGATTATATGGGTTTTAAGGTGCTTCAATGGATTAAAGGGTTTTGAAATGAGGGGTAAAACTTATGTGCAAACCCCTTAGCTTGACTATGACTTTTTGCCTTTGGCTCTTTCTTTTTTGCATTGCTCTTTTTATGTTCTTGCTTTTTATTTCTTTTGCTTTTGAATTTTATTTTAGCCAGACATTGATTTTTTTTTGTATTGAGGCTTACACATAAGTTTTTGTGGTTTAGGGTATTGGAATATTTGAAGACTATTTGTAGAGTTTTGATTTGAAGGGTTATTTTGGACTAAGAACCATGGAGGATGGCTTTATTATTATTTTTTTAGTTGCATGAGGATAGCTTATTGAAATGATGGAGGAAACAGTGAAAGAACTCATATTCCAAAGTATGTCCATTTTTTTCAGTTTTTGATTTTTTTTTTCATTTTTTAAATTTTTTATTAATCAAGGTCAATTAATTTTTTAGATTGATTAGAGTTTCATCATCGAATTCGAAGCATGAATATGACGGAAGTCCAATGAAAATAAAAAATAAAATACAATAACATTATTTTATTAATGGTAATTAATAGAAGGCTGATAAATATAAAGTCCTAAATGACATAGACTCAGCAGGAAATGAAATAAAGAGCTAGGGGAGGGACTATCCGACTTAACCTAGAAAACTAGCGATAAATGACTAAGCCCCCTGCATTATTGAGACAATTCCCGGGGGGTTGTGGTTGTTGCTGAGGAGGGATTGGAAGTCTACCGTCATCCACCATGTCCTAGCGTGCTTTAAGGTCAACCACTCGGATGTTAGATTCCCCTTTCCTTGGTGGTATTTGTAGTACGAGTTAGGATACGATTTCTTAGACCTCTTTTTAGGAGCAGGGCCTGGAGTGGGTACAAGAGGAAAGAGCATTCCTCTAGCATTAAGCCTATTGAACGCTTTTTCAAATGCCATGCCTAAGAAAGTGAAGGTTCTTTGGGGCCTTTAATAACCCTTCTTTTCAGTGTTCAGGGCATTAACCTCATTACTCTTGGAGCTAGAAGGATTATTGTAACTATTCTTGGAAGAGTTATTGTTGTTGAGAACCCTTATTTTAAGACGTTTGCACCTCTTCCTCAATCAGTAGACCAACCTTGTAGAGCTTCGTAAAAGACTCTATAGGCTGGAATTTAATGTGATTGTCGTACTTGGATTGCAAGTTATGGATCACCAATTAGACTTGATCCTCTTCGGGTGGCCTATTAGTCATTTGAGCGGATTTTTCCCCTCCATCTATTAAGGAATGTGATGAAGTCTTCGTTGTGGTGTTGTTTAGTTAGTTCCAATTCACGAAAACCGATTGGAAGTGAGCATTATAGTGATACAGTTTGTGGAACTCTTCTTTGATGTCCAGTCGTGCAGTTTTGGTTTGTTCACTGATCTGAATCACTTGCATGGATATGCATCCAAGGTCAAGGGAAAGACATAAGCATACAGGTCCTTGCTCATGTCTTTGAGAGCCATAGAGATGGAGAAGGCTCTCAAATGATCGTATGGGTTTTCGACCCCTTAAATTTTGGGAGGTCAATCAATACTACCTATTTAGGAAGCTTTCCCTTTAGTTTAAGGTCATTTATTTTATCACCATGAGCTTGACTCTTGAGTGCAGGAATTGACTGGATCAATAGCTTAAGTTTTTCAAACCTCAAGTCGGGTGGTGGTGGTAGAGTATCATCCTATTCTTCTTCTTGAGGAGTCAATTTTTCCTTCAATATTTTGAGCTCTTTGTCTTGTTCCTCAAGAAGAGTTGGGCCATGATGGCATTGAACTGTTCAATAGTATCCCCCATTTCAGATGATGATTCGGAAGTTTTAGATGATTCGTTTGGGCGTTCCCAAGTTTTAATCTCACGACGCGTCCTGAACATAAATTCAATGGACCTTACTTGTAAGTTTTTAGAAATGACTTTGAAAATGAGAAATGATCTTGAGATTAAAGGTTTGAAAATGATATGGGTTTTGGGATAATATATGGGCTTGACCATGGTGGAGACATTGACCTAACTATGTATATGCAGAGATGGACTGCACTATGCAAACAGACTGGACTCTATGACTGGGCCTTTGTGGCAATAGGGGAAACTAGCTTCGCTAGACTCGAGGATTTGGGCCTGTATGGACTTAGGGAGAACTAGCTTTGCTAGACTCGAGAATATGGGCCTTTATGGACTTAGAGAGGACTAGCTTTGTAAGACTCAAGGATTTGGGCCTTCATGGACTTAGGGAGGACTAGCTTTACTAGACTTAAGGATTGGGCGTTTATGGACTTATGGAGGACTAGCTTCGCTAGACTCGAGGATTGGGTATTCATGGACTTAGGGAGGACTAGCTTCCATTGACTCAAGCATTGGGCCTTTTTGGACTTATGGAGTACTAGCTTCACTGCACTCGAAGATTGGGCCTTTATGGACTTAGGGTGGACTAGCTTTGCTAGACTCAAGGATTGGGCCTCTGTGGACATAGGGTGGACTAGCTTCGCTAGACTTGAGGGTTGATTTTATGGACTTAGAGAGGACTAGCTTTTCTATACTCAAGGATGGGACCTTTATGGGCTTAGACTTTAGACTTGATCCTACATGGGCTTGAAATTAGAGTTGACTAGGACTTACATGAAGATGCAAACTAGATCTAGGGTTTGAATTAGGCCAATTATGGGCTTAACTTCATAATGGACTGGGAGAAGCATACATGCTTGACTCTAGAATGGATTAGGATTAGATTTAGATTGGTCTTACATGGGCTTGACATAGTCTAGGGTTCACATTGAGATGCAAATGGGCCTAGATTTTGATATGAGCTTGACTTTCATAGGCCTAGGATGAATGCATGGACTCTATTGCACATGGGCTTAAGATGAATGCAAATGGACTTGTACTAGGATGAGTTGATTGCACTGGGTTGACTGATCGAACTTGGCTTAAAATTGGTGATACCCTGAATGCAAATCGATCTTCGAAAACACACTTGCTCCATTCAACTGATCGAATAAGTCATCTATCCTAGGCAAAGGATACTTGTTCTTAATGGTCACATTCTTCAACTCCCTATAATCAATGCACAACCTCATACTTCCATTTTTCTTCTTCACAAACAGCACAAGAGCTCCCCAAGGTGATGCACAAGGCCTCATATAACCCTTCTCCATCAATTCTTACAATTGTGTCTTCAACTCGCTCATCTAAGGAGGTGCCATTATATACGGTGCCTTAGAAATTGGTGCAGTACCAGGAACTAAGTCTATGGTGAACTCAACGACTCTCTTAGGTGGCATACTAGAAATCTCGCTTGGAAACACATCCATAAATTCATTCACAATCGGTACATCCTCAATCTTTGATTCAACTTCTTTGCTCACATCTTGCATACTACAGAAGAACAACTCACACCCCTTCTTTATTAACTTCTTCACTTGCATTGCGGAAATGATCCCAAAACTCTTAGGCTTCCCAAATAGTCGGTATGAAGTTAACTTCCCTAAAGGGCTTCTCAAAGACTACCTTCCCGAGCTTCACAATCTATCTTGGCCTTATAGAAACCTAACCAGTTCATCCCCAAAATAACGTCTAGGTCTCCCGGATTGAACTCTATCAGATTAGAAGGAAAAACACACTTTCCTATCTTCAAGGGTAAGTCTCTATACATCTTAGTACACCTTATAACTTCTCCAAGTAGGTATACTTATGGGCGAGTCAATCACTTCAAAGTCTACTAACCCCAAACTCTTTATAATGGACGACGAAATAAATGAATAGGTCGCTGGAATCAAATAACGCTTTAACTAGAACGGAGTTAATAGAAAAAGTACCATAAACTACGTCGGCGAGACTTTTCGAGCTTCATTGCGACTCATCACGAACAGACTTCCCCTGAGCTTTGCTCGGTTGTTGTTGTTGTTGTTGTTCTCATTAGCGAGGCTTCCGTAGCTTCCTTGACCATTCCCGCGATCCCGTAGGCTTCGGCCCTTGGTTGTTCGCTTGGTTGAACCCGATCCTTCCTTGACTAACATTCCCATTACCATTACGCTTTTTCTTCTGCTTGGTGACGCACTCAAATTCCCTATGCCCCTTCTTCTGGCAGTAATGACAGGTCACTATCTCACCTTTGCAGTCTCTACCAAGTTGGTTCTTGTTACACCTCTTGCAATTGTAACTTCTCTCAGACTGGCCCTTTCTATTAAAACCTTGGCCATTCCTTCCTTGAAAATTTCCATTCCCATTCCTATTCTTATTCCTCTTAAAATTTCCCTGATTTCCACCAGCTTTGAAATCTTTCCTTTTCTCACCTACCACATCATTCTTCTTATCTCGCCTTGATTGAAGTCCATAAATATGGGCAGCTCTCCCATAAACAATATCTAGGGACGCAAAGGTCTCACCTCCTAATCCCAATTGAATCTCTTCAATCAACGCTTGCTCAAACCTCTGAGCCTTTAGTTCCTCAGTCGCTACAACCTCAGAAATGGTCATACTCCCCATCCTATGGTTTATGAACTCCTGAGCCTTTTGCTTCCTAATAAAAGCAGGGTAAAATTTTCCTCTTAAAGCGGTAGTAAAGGAATCCCAATAAAAACCTTCCATAGCACTAACCCTATTCCCATTTTATTTCCACCATAAATCAGCTTCATCCTTCAAATGCAATACAGCCTGACCCACTTTCATTGCCTCAGGGCAATTCACAGCCCCAAATATCTTATTGAACTCTCTAATTCAACTTTTTAAGAACGTAGGGTCAGCCTGCCCCTTAAAGAATGGCGGCTTAATCTTAGCTAACCTTTCAAACATATCTCCCGCAGGATCAGGACGCTCAGTCCTTTCTTGGGTCAGTTTCTCAGCCAAAAGGCGAATAGCATAAGCTAAAGCAGTATCGTTGTTCGCCATTCTACTTCGCGACCTAAAATTTAACGTAGGTCTACTTTAGGTCTCGATTCACAACTACTTGCCATTTACTATGAAGGCAACAAATTGATTTGATCATACAAGATCACATCAAAATAAAATTCTATGGAATTATAATAGCGCTAAGTTCAATCTTCCCATTCGCGTACTAAAATAAATTTTTACTCAACTCAAATAACTAAATAGTCACTTTTATTTCTCAAAACGGTAATAATAATATTTTTCTAACCCATAACCAAACTTATTCCTCAACAAAATAAAGATACTAAAGGAAAGGAAATTTAAAATGTTGTAGCTTGGCTACTTATTCAACTAACTAATCTTAGAACATGAATGAATATTTTATGGAGTAACATCATCATTCCTATCCTTATTTTCCTTGTATTTCTCTGGAGTAAACATTTCATCTTCAAAGTCTTCAATGTCTTCACAATCATAATAATAATTTGGCTCTTCAGTTCTAGTAGATCTTCGAATCCTTTTGGGTTGAGGTTCATCCTCTTCCAACTCTGAATCACTATCCTTGTCCAGATAAGATCTCCAAGTAGCACTATAAATATCCTTTCTGGTTTGCCCTCTAGCACGGTCAAACTCTTGAATTACCTCATCATCGCTATCAGGGATGCCTACTTTCAAGACACGACGCATAACAAGGTCTAGACTGGTGTAACTCTTACTATCAAACTCCACGTCAGACTCATCATTACTAAGCACAATAGGGTTGGAGTAGCTTCCTACTCGGGCAGCTTCACTATTAGTCATGCCTAAAGGTTCGTTTACAGTTGAACACGACATCTATAATAAATAATACTCTCACTCAGCGTATATTCCCAACAATAAATAATAAGCAATAATTAGATAATTTAAAGCCATGAATAACATCAACGGCTAATCAGGGAAGAAAAACACTGAACATGCTGAACAAAATATTTAAATGCAGACATATAATATTTCTATCCTATATGCCCTTTCTATTCTACCCATCTCTCACAAAATTAATAACGTAAATACAATAAAAACTAAGAGTAGCGAAAATAAACAACTAAAACTAAATTAATAATTTCCGAAAAAATAAAAAAACCGGAAAAAAAAATTTAAAAAAATTCGACTAAAAAAATTTTGAACTAAAAAAAAATTCGAACCCTTTTGAAAACGTGTTGCGAATTTATCAAAAGTGATTTAAGCACAGCGAATAAGTAAAAACTTGTTTTCGTTGGAAATTCTTTTCAAATAACTACGAGCCTAAAAAGATTGATTGGCACGAGAGACCAATAAAATCCTAAGCTCCAAGATACCACTTTGTAACACCCCGGCAATTCTCTATATTATAAAATATCTTTTTCCCACAAAACATAGAGAATTACCAAAGTATTATCGCCCGTGTGAAAACGTATCGGCTTATTAGAATTTTGCAGCGGAAATAAATAAATAACTTTGAAAAGATAATTAAATTTAGTCAACCACAAAGTCAACTCTAAAACCAAATCAAAGTCAAACCAACAATAAAAGTCAAACTATTAAAACCATAACTAAACCAAAATTATTAAAATATTAAAGAAACTAAAACACAAGCTCCCCAAATGATTTCCCGAACCCAATGATGCATCATCTTCAGACCTGAAATGGTCGATGCTTTATTGATCTTAAGGACTGCTCACCAAATGGGTCATCACAGGATCAAGAAGGCACAACCATGATCGACACACAGAAAAGCACGTAATCAGCAAAACTGAGTACTTACATAATAAATAAAACATATAACCTAACATGATACTAATAAGCATTTAAATCAAAGATAGATCATAACATTATAAAATATCAGACTCACTATACTGAACTTGACTCCACAAACCAATAGATTAATTATAATTAAATTGAATAGTCAATGGATAGAGTTGTCCAACCAAAACTTGTCTTCAATATAGAAGACGAAGTACGGGCGCGACTCCGTACTCCCACGACCAACGATATCGAGGTACTAATTAAATAAAATAGGACACGGTGATTAATCCGGTCCCAAGAAAAGCCATGGGCTACCACCATGTACTCCAACTCATACTAGTCCAATACTTCAGACGTGCACAAGTCCAAAACTTATTGCTATTCACTTTCCACTTTAAGTATTAATAAATTATTTGAATGTTGAGACTCACAATAATAAGACAACCAACATATATATCATGGATACACAAAATTCCAATTTTATCTTAGGATTAAATGATGTGATCAAACAACTCAATTAATCCAAGAATAATCTCATTCATTAAATATTAACCAACTATCCTTTATTTGTTGACTTAAATCAACAATCAACCAACCTGTCAATAGGTGAATATCCAACTTTACTAAACAAGGCCCACGTTCCTTATAAAGTAAATAATATAATAATCCAAGGGAACAACGTGATACATTTCATGATCCAATAAATAGTAAAAATTAATCCCTCATGTGAATTAATAAAATAAACGTTCCCAACCCACGTGCTTGCATCAATCATCCATACAAACATATAATACTTTATCATAGGCAACATGCTTCACACAACGGTATAAAACATGCAATTTCACTTAAATATAAGCCACATATGAACTATAAAAAGTTCCCTACACATGATACTTTATCAATCCTAACCTTAGGACATGATACTAGTCTAATAACACATAGGTATGTACGTACCTTGTGTAGACAATATGAGAGGCCACTTTCTCAACCTTAGAAATCACTCAAAGTAAAGTCTCCGCCTACCAAATACCAAAACATCCAAGTATTAATACTCTAATAAAAATTACAGCAACTTTGAAATATTTTAAACTCTCTTAAAAAGTATTTTAAAACTCTTTTAAACATCAAAACTTCAACCTTTAGTATCCCTTAGTATAGTTCTACCATACTAGTCATTAAAAACCCTTAAAAATCAATACTTTAATATTTAAAATCCACCATACTAATTAAAATTTCAGCAATTTATAATTTCTTTAAAACCTTTTAAAGTCGGGTTTAACATAATTCTAAAAAATTTTAAGTACTCAATCTCATATACTACAACATAGTACTATAATTCTAACTCTTAAAAACATCAAAAATCCATGCTTTCATGCTTAAAAACCTAATGTAAACATATATATTAAATCTAAAATTTATTTATTCCGTATATAATCTGAAATTAATATTAAAATAGTTAAAGCTACAAACTTTAATTATTACATCACCAAAACAATACTTAAAACATTAAAACTCATCATTAAAATAATATAGAGGAGGAAGAGAGAATTAAACCAAAGAGGAGGGAGGAGGAAACACACGGCGGCCGAGACAGGGAGGAGACGCCGGCGCTGGCTACCGCTGGCGCGGCGGCCGGGCGGCGTGCGGCGTCGGTGTCCGCGGTGGTCCGGCAGCCGAGGGTCGAATGAGAGAGAGGAAGAAAAACCGGGTGAGAGAGAGGAGATAGAGAGAACCGAGTGAAGGAGAGAGAGGAGAGAAAATTAGGGTGTAATTGTGTGGGAATTTTTGTGGGCTCTCATGGGGTTTATATATGTTTGCAATACTAACCCTTGTGGGCTTAGGGAAGTGTGTTTGGACTTTTAATTTGTTTGATTGGGTGATTGAGTTGAATTGGGCTCCTCTAACCCATCTTTTAAAATCTTTTGTACTTCAACTCAAACTAATTAAATTATTAAATAACTTTTAAAGTATGACTCAATAAAATATTTGATTATTTAGAAACATTAAATAATCCTTTGACTTTAAAAATAGTCAACACTTTAAGAAATTAATTAGTTAAATACTAAAACATATATAAATATATTTTAAATATATCTATAAATGTTATTCTAGTATGAAACTAGATCAACTATAAGAGGGGAGTGAATTGTAGTTGTGGGGAATTTTAAACTATTTTGCGGAATTAAACTAACTTTAAAGAGATGAGAAAAAGACAAACAATATTTAACTTACGTACAAGGAAAACTTCCTAGGCCCAATAGGAAGAAAAACCTTGACCCCAAGGGATAATGACTCAACACTTCTCTTATTAGAATAGGCCAAATGACTCTTTCATACAACCTATTACAGGACCTTATTCTGTTCCTCTAGGAACTTGTTCCCAGTCACCCAGTTCCCCCTGAACTGATGACACTCACTTGACTTCACTCGAAGTTTTCTCTTTCTCTCTTTCTCTTTTCTCACTTGATTACAAGAATACTCTGAAATTTTTCACTCGCCCAATCACTCAAAATATTACAATGATATGTTGTTGTAGATGAGAGGAAAAATTACAGAAAACTTTCTAAGTAAAAATTAAACTTAGAATTCTAGAAAGTCGTAAGTTTTTCGAACAATTATTTTTGCTTAAATAGTTGCTGCAGCTTCTTGTTCTTCCCTCTTCTTTCTCCACGCTGTGTACTTGTTGAGATTTAGGGATCATGGCCCATAACTTCGCTGCACAAACTTCACGTTTTTTGCATCGGGTATTAACCGCCTCCCACTATCCGTTGAGCTCCATTATCTAGTGAGTGGTTGAGAAAATCTCGTCCCACTTCCCTAGCTTCTTTGTAGGCATGAATTATCAACCTGGTTTTCTCAACAAAACAACAGTAAAATATCTCAACTAACTTAAGAATCTTTTTATTCAAAAAATTCTAAGTTATAAGATGTTATTAAACATACCATATAATAAAATTGAGTGTATAATATCTTGATTAGATTAAAACTATTAATCTTTCTCCACAAGATATATAAAAATTAACACGACAATGTTTTTGGGATTTTATATTTTTTCAAAATAAAAACTATACAAACACCTAAGGGCCCGTTCGTTATCGTTTTTTGTTTTCAGTTTTTAGTTTTTTTGAAAACTAAAAAACAAAAACAGGAAACCAGAAAAAGTGGTTTTCACTTTTTAGTTGTCAGTTTTCAAAATCATCATGTTCCCAATAAATTTGACTAATTTTTTATTCATTATAGGACATATATCACATGACTTTGAAAATCAAAAAACCAAAAAACAGAAAACCACAGTAATACCGAACGGGCCCTAAGTATTTGGCATCATCAAAACATGGAATACAACAATATTCCCCCTTTTTTATGATGGCAAATATAAGGCAAATAAAAATATTAAATCGACTAAAATAAAAAGAAAATAAAGAAAAAGAGTAAATCAAAGCAAAAGAATCAAGAGCTAAGATGTTTAAAATAAAAATAAAAACTATGAAATACTAACCCCATTATCTATCATGACAGCATCTCCCTGACCCTGATCCCTTAGAGACATAGTCTCTGCTAGTCTCTCACTCTTGCAAACAGACCTTTGACCCCCAGCACTGACCTCCTCAACTTGTTTCCTCTTAACCCCAGTTTCTCCCTTCACCTTGGTCTCCTCAACATCATACTCCAACTTACCACCTTGTACCCTCAAACTAAGTCTAGTGAGGGTATCCTTTGTCAAGAAATTCTCTGGCTCTAGTTCAAAAGAGGGACTGGCAGGAAGTTTAACTTGGTAGTTCTTGAGAATGGTAGAGACAAGGTTACTATACCCAATTTTGTTATTATGAGAAATGCAGTAGGAGAGGTGAGAAATCATGAGAGAAGGAAAGTTGATTTTGATGTTTTTAGCAAGACATTACATTAAGGAGAGGTCCATAAGACTAGCTTGAGTCCTCTTGGAGGTTCGAGGTTAGATAAAGCGCCAAACCAATTGAAACAGTAGTTTATGGAAGGGGAAAAGATCTTTTTGGTCCAAACATTGGTCAGTAGCAGCACAACCAAAATAACCCAGAATTTTAGCATTCGAAGCCCCATTAACATTTAATTTTGCCCTACCCCTGATATAATCTTTGTACCCTTCATTCGGTACGTCAAACCACTCACAAATCTTCTTTTCATTGAATTGCACTAACTTCCCATTAACAATACTAATACACAAACCGTCATTATTCTCAAAGTTGGAACAGAATTCACTCATTTCAGCTTCATACAAACCCTCATCAGAACTTAAAACCTTAGACCATTTTTTAAATTTCACAACATCAAGAAACTCTACCCATTTGATTTTCTTGCACCAAGATAAATCGACGCAAAACCCTATTCTATACTTAGAGGATTTGAACTTCTTACAGCGTTTGGTAGGAACCAGAATTTCCTTCTCCTCCTCTGTTTCAGCATCTTCAAGCTCTTCTTCCTTCTTGGGGGAAATCACTTCATGACCCGATGAATTTTCTTGAGAACCCAGAGAATCCTCATTAGAGTTTGAAGATTCATTCTCACTTTCATTGTAGTCAACTTGAGGAGAGGATTTTTCAGCGGGAAAATTTTTTGTTTCATCTGAGGTTTTTCGCTTGGGTGCCATGCAAGAATTTTGGAGAGATGAAGAAGATGAGAGGTTTTCGGAGAGGGTTTGAGCGGTTTTGCATAGTTTGATGGTTTTGGAGTAAAAAGTGAAATTGCCGTGTAAAAATGGGTTGATTTGATGGGGTTTTATGAGGGGTAGATGTATAGGGAATGGTGAGATAATTTATGACGACTCTTCCCTTCCTTTCTTAATCCATTGAATTTTATTTTTAAGTTATGAACTTAGACGTTGGTGAAGTGTTCCATTGCATCAAGAATAGAATTTTGTGGAAGATGAGTGAAGGGAAAAATAAAAATAAAGAATTAATTTGTGAGAAAGAAAAAATAAAAATTTGAAGAAGATATTTAAGGAATTAAATGAATAAAAGAAAAAAAAAATAAACTCATGCATGTTACATGTTCAAGCTAAATGTACAAAAACCTTACCAAATGCTGCTCAAGTATATGTGTGGACAATAAGGGGAGTATTATGAAGACTAATGTGAGTCCTTGACATTGACTGTGTAATGTATGAATAAATTCATAAGTTTTGCCGTAACACTTAGAGGTTTCTTGTAACATAGGTTTTCATTAGAAGTAGCATACTCAATGAATTCTAATCATCCTTAGCTCTAAGCGAATTTTCTCGAAATTTTCTCTTGTAAGTGGTTTAGTCAAAATGTCAGCAATTTGATTTTTAGTTGGACAAAATTCAACTTTAACAAGACCTTTTTCAACATTGTCCTTAAGAAAATGATGCTTAATGTGTATGTGCTTGACGCTTGAATGATATACTGGGTCCTTGGAAATGCAGATTGCACTAGTATTATCACAGTATATAGGAACACACTTAAATTTAATACCAAAGTCTCTTACTAGTTGCTTGATCCATAGGACCTGGGAACAGCATGCAGCAGCAGCCATATACTCTGCCTCTGCAGTGGACAAGGCAATAGTATTTTGCTTCTTTGAGCTCCATGAGACCAAGCTTGTTCCTAGGTACTGGACAATACCTGAGGTGCTTTTGCGATTAACCAAGTCCCCAGCATAATCCGCATCCGAGTAACTTACTAGGTCAAAAACATCACTTCGAGGATAGAACAAACATAAGTCATCGCTTCCTTTCAAATACCTAAGAATTTTCTTAACTGTTGTTAAGTGAAATTCTTTGGGATTTGATTGGAATCTTGCACATAAACCAACACTAAAAGCAATATCAGGTCTACTTGCAGTTAAGTAGAGTAAAGATCCAATCATACCTCTATATTGCTTCTCGTTTACACACTTACCATTTGTGTCTTCATCTAACCTTGTTCCTGTTCCTATGGGAGTGTGATTGGTTTTAGATTGTTCCACTCCATATTTCTTCAGCATTTCCTTGACATATTTTTGTTGATGGATCATTGTTCCTCTTTCGGTTTGCTTGATTTACAAGCCCAAAAAGAAGTTCAATTCTCCCATCATACTCATTTCGAATTCACTACTCATAAGATCATCAAACTCCATACAAAGAAGATCATTAATAGCACCGAATATAATATCATTAACATAAATATGGACTACTAATATGTATGTTCCTTTTGAAAGAAAGAACAGGGTTCTATCAACTTTTCCTCTTATGAAATCATGTGAAAGTAAGAATTTTGATAATCTTGCATATCAAGATATAGGAGCATGTTTTAACCCATATAGAGCTTTATCAAGCTTAAAGACCTGATTTGGAAGATCGGGATTTTCAAATCCAGGAGGTTGTTCGACATAGACGTCTTCTTGTAAAAAGCCATTTAAAAATGCACATTTTACGTCCATTTGGTACACTTAAATCTCATAAATGCTGCAAAGGCAATCAAAATTCTAATTGCTTCTATCCTAGCAACAGGTTCAAAGGTTTCATCGAAATCAATACCATCTTGTTGATTGTATCCTTTGGCTACAAGTCTAGCCTTGTTTCTTACAACTGTTCCATGTTCATCAAGCTTGTTCCTGAAGACCCATTTAAGTCCAATTACTTTCCGGTTCTTTAGCTTGGGCTCCAGGTGCCAGACATTGTTCCTCTGGAACTCATTCAGTTCCTCTTGCATAGCATTTATCCAATCTGCCTCTTTTAATGCTTTCATATGGTCCTTAGGTTCTGTCATAGATAGAAAAGCATGAAAAGCACAAAAAGTCTTCATTTGGGATCTCGTTTGAGTTCCCTCTTAATATCACTTATAATTAATTCTAAGGGATGAGAATTTTGATGTTTCCAAGGCTTTGGATCAAATCTCCTGGTTGATTCTGGAGCTTCATGAGGTGTTTAAATTTGTTGATCTTCTTCAGGTTCAGGACTTCCTTCTTCTTCCCGAGTTCCTCCTGCTGCTTGTTCCCCCCTGAGGATCAGGCACAGGGTTCTCAGGTTCAAGAACATGCTTCTTTTCTTTATCTGCAGGGATTAGTTCATCATCATAATGATTTGACTCTTCCGGTCGAGTCAAACCAATTTCAAAGTTATCATCATAACTCGGTTCCTACAGGGAGTTAGTTTCATCAAAGATAATATGGACACTTTCCTCTACACACATTGTTCGTTTATTGTAAGCTCGGTAAGCCTTAGTATTTGAAGCATATCCTAGAAATATAGCTTCATCAATTCTAGCATCAAACTTTCTTAAATTGTCCTTTCCATTGTTATGTACAAAACATTTACATCCAAAGACTCGAAAATAAAATATTGGGTTTTCTTCCTCTAAGGAGTTCATAGGGCGTCTTCAATGTGATTGGCCTTAGCATGACTCGATTGATGATGTAGCGTGCTGTGTTCACTACTTCAGCCCAAAAGTTCTTTGGAAGACCGCTTGCAATAATCCTAGTTCTTGCCATATCCTCTAGGGTCCGGTTCTTTCTTTCAACCACACCATTCGGTTGTGGTGTCCTTGGAGCAGAGAAATTGTGATCTAACCCTTCATTGCTGCAAAATTCATCAAACTTGGAGTTTTCAAACTCCTTACCATGGTCAGATCTTAAGTGTTTCAATTTATATCCACTAGTTCGTTTAATCTTTTTAGAAAAGGTAAGAAATTCATCAAAAGTTTCATCTTTGCTATGAAAAAAAAATAACCCAAGTGTATCTAGAAAAATCATCTACAATGACCAACACGTATCTCTTACCTGATCTACTTTGGATTCGTACAGGGCCACATAAGTCCATATGAATGAGTTCCATTGGACTTTGTGTGCTTACCATTTTCTTAGATTTGAAGGAGGATCTCACTTGCTTGCTGGTGCGCGGGCGCGGATGTGTCGTCGTTGTGTGCACCGCGCCCGGCCCAAAGATAAAATTTCTCCTACTCTCTTCTACACTAAGGTAGTATAGTGGAAGTAGGGGTCGTATCCACAGGGAAACAGGGACGAGTTTAGTACTTAGCGTGATTCGAAACCTAGATTAAGCTAAGGGCCGAGAAACCTAATAATAATTACAAAGGGGGGTTTCAAGTAGATTTACTTACAAGCTACAACTAACTAGCATATAAACAAAATGAGAAATCAATTATGGAAAGATCTTGAATCCGATTAACATCCACTTCAATTCATTATCGATCCTCGAACCTCCACTCTAATTATTTCCATAATTATCTATTGTCGAGAATTAATCTCGTGTTCTCCTTATTCTTAGTTGAATAGCACGATCAGCGTGACTATAAAACCCTAACTAAAGGATAACCTAGTCCGATCTCGCGTCTAAGTTCAATCCAATAGCAAAGAATAAACACAGAGAACCAATAGACCTGCTAATGTCATACACGCGATAAACATTCAACAGTTGATTCAATTTCCCTAAGAAATAACCAAGATGATCAGCATCTAAATTACTCCCTAGTTTGCTACAAATTGATAACAGAATAAAACAATCCGATTCTATTCTGAAATCTAGCATTAGATTAATCACACAATCAAACTAGTAACGTTCCTAGCATAATTATGCAATAATCATGGAAAGCAAGCATAGAAATTGAACCATAATCAAGGAAAAGAGAAAGAGAGGAAAGATCTCACAATAATGCTTGAAGCTCCATATTAATCTCGTTCAAGAACGGTTCAAGCTACAATCGGCATAGCAATAGCCAATTCCATAATTGAAATCCCTAAAAACTAAACTAGGAATTGAAAACTAAAACAAAGAAATGAAAAACAAACAAAAGAGAAATGAAGAACAAAGAGGAACGAAGAAGGAAAGATGAAAAGAGAATCAAGAAGAAGGAAGGATGAGGAGAGGAGCTCTCCCCACCAACTTGCCACTCCAAGACCTACATTTCAGCTCTCCTCTTCGTGCTCCACTTCGTCTCCCCCAAAATTAGGTTTTAGGAAGCCTTTAAACCCCGCACAAAATCGTGGCCCTAAACCGTCAAAAGCGTCGCGAGTCGCGACACCGATCGCGAGTCGCGAAGATCGCACTGCCAAACCGCACAAAATGGCTGGGCAAGAGCATCGCGAGCCGCGATGTGCATCGCGAGTCGCGAGGGGCAAGGGGTCGCGAGGTGCGACAGCCCTCGCGAGTCGCGAGCTCGGGCGATGGGCACCGGCCGTGCGAGCGCCGGGCGTGCGATGGCCGCTGGGCTGTGCGAGCGCCGGGCGTGCGATGGCTGCCTGGCCGTGCGAGCTTGCGTGCGATGGCCGGGCTGTGCTGCCAGGGCCGTGAGTCGTGTAGGTGGTCGAGTTACGCGCATGCTTGGTGCTTAGAGCTTCCGATGATTGCCCATTATGGTACGATGCCAAATCTCCCAAGCTCTCCAAAGACACTTCAATCAAACATCATTCAAATCCATTTCATCTTGAAAGCTCGGAATACATGGCGTTAACACAAATTATCTCGCAAAGCTCCGAATTTCCGCTAAAGGCTAAATAAAACACGAATGTTAACAATTACAATCAAACCCTTAGCAAAGTGCACCTCAAATATCACTAAAACGTCGTATAACTCGAGCGTATCAAATACCCCCCCACACTTGAACTTTACTCGACCTCGAGTAAACTCAAAAGTGAGAATCACCAAATAAATCATCACTCAAGCTAACGACACCAACCTACACTCCCCATCTACTACATCATCATCATCACATCTTAACAACATCCGCTCAAAAACCTAAACGTAAGGGACGATGATTCCCCCACACTTAGATTCGAGCTCACCTGAAAAATACAAAGACGCGACAACAATAATCACCAAACGACAACCAAAATGTGAGCTCAAATCCTGAAGGATCTCAAAGGAATTGAACTCACTCCAACACCACAATCAAAATGACAACTCGCCTAAAACCTCAAAAGATAAACTACTACTACAACAACTAACTTAAAATAGCAAGCCATGGAATCAAAGACAAAAAGGGATAAATTCCATGCTTACTCCCAAAAACAAACAATCAAAAGAAAGTGAAAGCCAAAACAAATCTCCGGCAAATGAGTCTTCAAAATAAATAATTCTCTCTTAATCTCTCATTTTGCCTAGGAGCCCTTTCGGGTTTTCATCCTAGCTTCTCACATTTCTTTTTTCATCTCACCATCTTACCCGCTCAATATAAGCCACTTTTTTGCATAGGTTGCCCTTTCGGGTTTTCAACCTATCCGGGCCCCCAATTTTTGCCCGAGTCGCCCGCCCTTGCGGGTTTTCAACTCAGCGGGTTTCATTTCATCACTTTTTTTTTTTTCATTTTCATTTTTTTTTCAATTTTTTTTTCAAAATGAAATAAATACAACATAGATACATGAGAAATGAAATAAATACAACATAGATACATGAGAATGAGAACCCTCCCCCCTACTTAAACTACACATTGTCCTCAATGTGTTGACAATTAGTAGAAAAAGTAAACTGAAAATGGGGGGAGAAAATCGAAAATCGGGTAAATCGAAGATCGAATGCTCAAAACTCATGACATACAATCCGTCAAATTCAAATTTCTTAACAACACCAACTTAAATCTCATAAATCAACTCACAACCCTCTCCCTCAAATCACTCAAACAAATGGCAAATTCAAAAGGTTTTAAATTTTTGAGATTTGCACCTAGCTCAAGAGATCGAAAAGATACAACAATCTCACTCCTCTAGTGTTACCAACTCCTAGCTATTGAACTCCTCCCAACGGGTTTTCTTTTGTGGACTTGGGCTCAAAGTGGATTAAGATTTGTTGTGGTTCTTTTGAGTGGGTGGGTGGTGGGTGAAAGAAAGTTTATTTTGGTGGTGGAAATTTGATGAGAAAATAAAGAAAAAGAAAGAAAATAAAAAGGGTCTCGGGTTGCCTCCCGAGAAGCGCTGTTGTTTAAAGTCGTTAGCTCGACTTAATACCTTAAGCTTAATCATTGGGATTGTGCTCCATGTGTGATAATGGTGGTTCCATGTCAATCTCCACTTCAAGTACCTGCAAAACTGATTGACAAGAACTCTTGCAATGCATCGTTAGTACCTAGCTTACTACATCATGGTTGAGCATATAACATCAGATTATATCCAAAACCTAGCATTAAGTCAACAACAAACATCAACTAGTAGTACTCCTAGCTAATCCAAGTCATGACCATTACTATAAATGTTTAAAGCTAGACAATAACCAAGATATAGAGTAAATCATACCATAAACCGTCAAAAGCTTCAATCAACCATTCTCAAGAGAGTGGCCAACCAAAAACAAAGAGCACAAGCAATACCATCCAAAAATCACGCTAAATACAAACAAGTAACACCGTTTCCCCGGCAACGGCGCCAAAATTTGGTGCGCGGGCGCGGATGTGTCGTCGTTGTGTGCACCGCGCCCGGCCCAAAGATAAAATTTCTCCTACTCTCTTCTACACTAAGGTAGTATAGTGGAAGTAGGGGTCGTATCCACAGGGAAACAGGGACGAGTTTAGTACTTAGCGTGATTCGAAACCTAGATTAAGCTAAGGGCCGAGAAACCTAATAATAATTACAAAGGGGGGTTTCAAGTAGATTTACTTACAAGCTACAACTAACTAGCATATAAACAAAATGAGAAATCAATTATGGAAAGATCTTGAATCCGATTAACATCCACTTCAATTCATTATCGATCCTCGAACCTCCACTCTAATTATTTCCATAATTATCTATTGTCGAGAATTAATCTCGTGTTCTCCTTATTCTTAGTTGAATAGCACGATCAGCGTGACTATAAAACCCTAACTAAAGGATAACCTAGTCCGATCTGCGTCTAAGTTCAATCCAATAGCAGCAATAAACACGAGAGAACCAATAGACCTCGCTAATGTCATACACGCGATAAACATTCAACAGCTTGATTCAATTTCCCTAAGAAATAACCAAGATGATCGGCATCTAAATTACTCCCTAGTTTGCTACAAATTGATAACTGTAATAAAACAATCCGATTCTATTCTGAAATCTAGCATTAGATTAATCACACAATCAAACTAGTAACGTTCCTAGCATAATTATGCAATAATCATGGAAAGCAAGCATAGAAATTGAACCATAATCAAGGAAAAGAGAAAGAGAGGAAAGATCTCACAATAATGCTTGAAGCTCCATATTAATCTCGTTCAAGAACGGTTCAAGCTACAATCGGCATAGCAATAGCCAATTCCATAATTGAAATCCCTAAAAACTAAACTAGGAATTGAAAACTAAAACAAAGAAATGAAAAACAAACAAAAGAGAAATGAAGAACAAAGAGGAACGAAGAAGGAAAGATGAAAAGAGAATCAAGAAGAAGGAAGGATGAGGAGAGGAGCTCTCCCCACCAACTTGCCACTCCAAGACCTACATTTCAGCTCTCCTCTTCGTGCTCCACTTCGTCTCCCCCAAAATTAGGTTTTAGGAAGCCTTTAAACCCCGCACAAAATCGTGGCCCTAAACCGTCAAAAGCGTCGCGAGTCGCGACACTGATCGCGAGTCGCGAAGATCGCACTGCCAAACCGCACAAAATGGCTGGGCAAGAGCATCGCGAGCCGCGACAGGCATCGCGAGTCGCGAGGGGCAGGGGTCGCGAGGTGCGACAGTACTCGCGAGTCGCGAGCCTGGGCGATGGGCACTGGGCTGTGCGAGCGCTGGGCGTGCGATGGCTGCTGGGCTGTGCGAGCGCTGGGCGTGCGATGGCCGCCGGGCCGTGCGGAAGCCAAGGCGTGCGATGGTCGGCCGCCGCTTGGGTGGCCGTGAGCCGTGTAGGTGGTCGAAGTTACGCGCATGCTTGGTGCTTAGAGCTTCCGATGATTGCCCATTATGGTACGATGCCAAATCTCCCAAGCTCTCCAAAGACACTTCAATCAAACATCATTCAAATCCATTTCATCTTGAAAGCTCGGAATACATGGCGTTAACACAAATTATCTCGCAAAGCTCCGAATTTCCGCTAAAGGCTAAATAAAACACGAATGTTAACAATTACAATCAAACCCTTAGCAAAGTGCACCTCAAATATCACTAAAACGTCGTATAACTTGAGCGTATCACTTGCCTTTTACACATGGATCACAAACACCGTGGTGCATAAACTTAATTGTTGGTAAACCAATTACTAAGTCTTTTCCACTTAGTTTATGCAATAGTGACAAGCTGGCATGACCGCATCTGTAACAGCCCGCACATCCGAGCTGCTAGTTAATCATACTTAAAAATCACAAATCTCAATTCTAAACCACAATTAGACATTTACTTGCAGTTGCAAAAATATAAACTCGATACAATCCTCAAAACAAAAACCTCTAAGGGCTCTTGAAACATTTTATCATATACTAGATCTCCACAGTATACAATAAGAGAACATAAGAATCATTCTTCATTAACCATCACATTCTCCCGGACGTCTCACTTATGATTTTACCCTTTTATGGTCCTGGTCCTTGAATTACTCTTGTCAAATCCTTAAACCTGCAAAATCACTTAATTATGAACTCTGCTCCTACCAGGACAGGTTCCATGAACAAAATCAGCGAGACTGAGTACACACTGTCCAACCAGAAAATCTTTTTGGTGGCTCAAAACAATATTTGTGGATTTAAGTTTATCTTACGAAATATTAGGAATCAAGATATAGAGAAATCATATTGAAAGAATAATATAACAAATACTTATAGATAATTTTCAATGTTACTCGTTTTAAATAGTATCTCACAAAATAAATAATATACACTTTCAATTAGAGATACCTCATAAGGATTTCATAGGGTCTAATACGATATTTCGTAATCCATTCTATATGACATAATCTATGACATAACAATATTTCCCACTTTCATGTTTCAAAAGAATAATCTCTAACCCAAATATGTGCAACATAGCTAATTCCTTTCATAAGTTCCGAACGGGTTTCTTAGTAGCTCATTCCCATATTCCGACATGATTTCCACAACATTGGGTGAGTAAATCATTACTTCGAAAATAAAGTTTAACTTTCCGCGAAACCACTTGCATATTCAAATACATATTTTATTTTCTTTCGTAAATCATATTACACCTGGGGGAAGAGAACATGGATAGAGTCGACTTCCGTGCGAATTCTCTAAACTTTTACAAGGGACATCTCCCTCTTCCGTTATGTACGCTTGCAAGACTTTTCCGGACATGTCCCCGAATACGTAATATAGAATGCGTAATACGGAATGTTGTTCATCACCGCTCCAAGCGCTTCTTCCCCTTACAAAAACTTAATCAAAATACATAATACGAAATTTCATATACAAACTCAAATTGTTTGATAAACTCGGATACTTGGTTTTCCAACAACTTTAGTATAATTCAATCCTTTATAAAATCAATTTGCTAAAAATAACTCGAACAAAACTAAAAGAAATTATGGTCCAATCTTGTAAGTCTACCGAATGATCAAAAAGGAATTTAAATCTTATATAACTTTATATATTAGTCACGAAAGTTTTCTATTGAGAAATATTTTCCAGTAAATCTTATTTAACAACCTGTGAGCAAATTCCAATGTTTATACTTACGTTAATCATATTAATTTTTATTATGATACTATTGCCATATCCCGTGTAGAATTGATGTTATTCTTTGTGAATACTCTCTTTAGTGTCAAAATGTAATAATACTAATAACTTTTACATTACTTGTATCTGTAGATTTCAAGTTCGTATCACACATACTTAAACCTCATGATACATAATATCTCATAACCTAACTTTGTAGTTTAGATATATGAAACTTAAGACTTCTAGAATTCGATTTATATTTATAATTATAACTGCTTCCTCCAATGACATGATGGTTAATCCCACATCTTAACGATTCAATACTCCATACTTGAACTTCCGATCTTCTAGTAACTCAACTACTATGATATATGAAAACAAACTCTTATCACCTGGAAGCTCAAAATCACACAAATTTTATTTTTGTCCTCAACTTTATTCCCTTCTCTTGTCTCGACTATTTGTTTGAACTTTGTAATCCCGACTATATAAATTTACTTCCAAATTAACCATATTTCTATATTTCCGTTATTATTAACTCATATCACTAGTTCCAAAGACTCAACAGCATAAGATCTATATATACTCCCCCGACCTTCCTTTTTTATATCTTTTTCCCTTTCAATGAGAAAGTAAAGCATATGCTCTTTTTGGTTAAGCCTACTTTAATACTCAGAATATAATATTCCTACTTTTAGTTATATTAAGATGGAAATTTTCAACTCTTATGGTGTAGATAATACAATGTCAATTTACTATCTGATACTTCTTGAATTCATGACTTAGGTCTCGAGCTCTTATATCCCAAACATGATGTTCGCATCTCTAGTTTACTTCCCAATACTTGACTTCTATCACCCCTGTTAACCATTATCTTAGTCATCTTACCTTTAATACTCACGAAGTTCACGTAACCAATTTCATTAATCCATTAAGGCACATTTAAATCCCAAAATTTACAATAATCTCCGACTCAACTCTCATTACTTATCCTCGATCAACTAATTATTATCGCACAACTATGCTAGCATAAGTCTCCAATATTATAAACCCCAAATCCACCAAGTCTTGTATCAAGACATCTCTCAATAACATAATATAACTTTTGATATAAAACAAACCATCTTACTCAGTCCATTTTGTAACTCAAATCATAATTTCCAAAACCCGTGTTAGAACATACTCTAAAAGCCCACATCACAACTAGACCTTTGAGCTCATATCTTATAGCCTTCCAACTCATGTTTCTCAAAGTTTGTAAAACAAACATGTCATACTCACTTTCAGAAATTCACTTACTAACCTCGAATTAGAACCCACATTACCATTACGTTATACTTAGATTCTCAATAACTTCATATAAATCATACTCTTTGTAAGATTTATATTCTCAATTTCACATAACTATATATGTACGAATTCAATTAAACATAATTAAGTTCCATAAACTTATCGATTGTTTCCAAATAAAACTCATCATCATCTCGCAAACATACTTGAATTAATCCTTCGAGTTTGTCATCATTATCGCATAATAATAAACACATTGAGAAACTCTAAATGGTATAATTTACCCTTTTTAGAATTTAGCTACGACTTACTATACTATACTACTTCTAATAATCCTCTTCCATAAAGTTCATAATTACATTTCCAAAATCTCTATACAGCTCTTTAGTTAATTCAGAGATCGCTTAACAATACATTATTCTTGGGATCTCATTAACTGATAGTAAACTATCACAGTGATACTCCATAAACACTTGAAACCACATACAATTGTATCTCATTGGAAACTTAACCAGATTCTTTGAAATTTAGCTGATCATCTATCGTATTGTCATACAATGTTGCTCAATTCACAAACAACAATTATAATAACATAGGAAAATATACATCGAGACGACTTTCTTAAATATTCACAATCAGACACCTTAATATATTATAACTTAAAACCTAAGTCACTGAATAACTTCAACTATTAAGTCTCAAAGACTAAAAATATACTTGAATTCGAAGACAAGATTGACCGAGGGAAACGTAACTTGGTATCCTTGAATAACCCGTACTTCGATTATTGAATAAAACTATCTCGCCATAGTCAAAACTTACAAAATATATCTCAATTCAAAATTAGAAATTCAATGATAAACTTTATATACTCAAACACTTGGCGTTAAATCATATGCTCCGAAAAATCCAAAAACATCGTATTCAAGAATCACACCTTCAAACAAGCTGAACTTTATGATCATAAATTCATATAAGTTCAAGTCATAACTCTAATTTATTTTAATAAAATCATAAAATTCATACAACTTGCAGTTGCACAGATAAGTCTAGATATAATGTGGAGGGACAATGTGTACCTTTACTTTAACCTTTAAATATTGCTGAAGCCTCGAAATTGATTCCAATAATCCATTATTCTAGCTTAAATGATCTTGAATTCCACAATGATTCACCTCATCACCAATAACAACTCTTAATAATCTAATGATTATATAAGAATGTCTATAAGAATACTAACAAAACCCAACTTTGTTCTTATCGTATTATGGACTAACTGAATCCTCCAAATTAAATAACTAGTACTAAGTTGACCTGGCAACTCACCCTCATAATCTAAACTAAAGAGATTAACCACAATACCCAATATAACCCCACGCACAAAATTTTAGTTGAGTCAACACAAAACTAATTGCAAAGTTTCTAACCAAAATCGATTACGTGAAAACAGCTTTCACACGTTTAATAGCAAGAAAAGAAGTTGACAGGTTACTAATTCCAATTCTTAACCGAATGAAACATCATATTTTCAGTAAAACCCAACCCACTAATTGATTGAATCGGTGGACTGAAAAGAGAGATGAGGAAGTCTTATTATACCTTCATAAATAACTCAAACTGATTTCCAATTCTCAAGAAGCGAAGGATACCACAAGAACTCATCAACAAAATTTTGAGCATCAACAAACCACAGCGGCACGCCTCGCCGGGTTCCACGCCTTAACAACAGTTTGCAGCAACGAAGACAAGGTAGGAGGAGAGAGAAAACGGCAACACCATTGAAGGAGTAGCAGTAAGCGGCCACTCGTGGTGGCGAGCATGGCCAAGGAACAGAGGAGGGAAAGGAAGAGCTACGTGAGAGTGGGAGTGGGAGTGAGAGGAAGAGGAAATAAGTTGGGGTTTTGGTTCAAGTGATTAGTAAATAGGATGATGGATTTCTCTTGAAGACTCTAGATAATTCCTCAAATCTTTCTTTCTTTCTTTTTTCTTTTTCTTTTTTTTATATAAAATGAAAATTCATAATGAGAACATGACAATACATAAGTGGTTTGATAAATCAATTTTAGATTTGTCATAAAACTTGAGGTAATTAATTTTATCTCTTATAAGCACTAAAATTTACTTTATATGTGAAACTCAATATTTCTCAAAATGTTTCCAAAAAGAGAACTATGTTAGCAACTTAATTAAACTAATAAAGTAAATTTACGTTGTAATTAAAGCTGCTTAGAATTGAGCTGTTACATACTACCACCCTTAAAAGAAATTTTGTCCTCGAAATTTCAAAACAGAAAACTTTAGAACATCCAAAAACGAATAAGTTCACAGAAAACATTTTTAAAGAAAATCAAAGCAAATTACTTCCTCACTTAACTCCAATACCTCGAAAGATGAATTGCTTCTTGAACATATAATCACTAAACTCAACTCCAAATTCTTCATGATTCCTAATCAATAAAATACAATTCTCCTCAACTCATCATTCCAAAATTCCAATAGCTTTCGTCACTTTTCCAAATCTAAATTCTCAATATTCAACCTTCAATTTCTCAATTTATATTCCTCTAATCATAACAATTGATAACCCAAATCGATTTCAGACTATCCCAAGAATCTTTTACCTTCGCTATGTGGCTAATTATGCACACCGTCGCAGGGTTGCTCTGATACCACCTGTAACAGCACGCACATCCGAGCTGCTAGTTAATCATACTTAACATTCACGCGATCTCAATTCTAAACCACAATTAGACATTTACTTGCAATTGCAAAAATATAAACACAATACAATCCTCAAAACAAAAACCTATAAGGGCTCTTGAAACATTTTATCATATACTAGATCTCCACAAAGATACAATAAGAGAACATAAGAATCATTCTTCATTAACCATCACATTCTCCCGACGTCTCACTTATGATTTTACCCTTTTATGCTCCCGGTCCTTGAATTAGTCTTGTCAAATCCTTATACCCCGCGAAATCACTTAATTATGAACTTTGCCCCCACCGGACAGAGTTCCATGAACAAAATCGGCGAGACCGAGTACACACCGTCCAACCGTAAAATCTTTTTGGTGGCTCAAAACAATATTTCATGGATTTAAGTTTATCTTACGAAATATTAGGAATCAAGATATAGAGAAATCATAATGAAAGAATAATATAACAAATACTTATAGACAACTTTCAATGTTACTCGTTTTAAATAGTATCTCAGAAAATATATAATATACACTTCAAATTAGAGAGACCTCATAAGGATTTCATAGTTTCCAGAATCCATTCTATATGACATAATCAATGACATAACAATATTTCCCACTTCCATGTTTCAAAAAGAATAACCTCTAACCCAAATATATGAAACATAGCTAATTCCTTTCATAAGTTCCGAACGAGTTTCTTAGTAGCTCATTCTCATATTCCGAACATGATTTCCACAACATTGGGTGAGTAAATCATTACTTCGGAAATAAAGTTTAACTTTCTGCGCAACCACTTGCATATTCAAATACATATTCTATTTTCTTTCAGAAATCATATTACACTGGGGAAAAGAACACGGATAAAGTCGCCTTCCAGGCGAATTCTCTAAACTTTTACCTCTTTCTTCCGTTATGTACTGCTTGCAAGATTTTTTAGGACATGTCCTCAAAATACATAATACATAATGTTGTTCATCACCGCTCTAGCGGCTTCTTCCCCTTACAAAAACTTAATTAAAATACATAATACGAAATTTCACATACAAACTCAAATTGTGTGATAAACTCAGTATACTCGGTTTTCCAACAACTTTAGTATAATTCAATCCTTTATAAAATCCATTTGCTAAAAATAACTCGAACAGAACTAAAAGAAATTATGGTCCAATCTTGTAAGTCTACCGAATGATCAAAAAGGAATCCAAATCTTATATAACTATATATATTAGTCACGAAATTTTTCTATTGAGAAATATCTTTCCAGTAAATCTTATTTAACAACCTGTGAGCAAATCCCAATGTTTATACGTTAATCATATTAATTAGTATTATAATACTCTTGCCATATCTCGAGTAGAACTCATGTTATTCTTTGTGAATACTCTCTTTAGTGTCAAAATGTAATAATACTAATAACTTGTTCATTACTTGTATCTGTAGATTTCAAGTTCGTATCACACATACTTAAACCTCATGATACATAATATCTCATAACCTAACTTTGTAGTTTAGATATATGGAACATAAGACTTCTAGAATTTGATTTATATTTATAATTATAACTGCTTCCTCCAATGACTTGATGGTTAATCCCACGTCTTAACGATTCAATACTCCATACTTGAACTTCCGATCTTCTAGTAACTCAATTACTATGATATATGAAAACAAACTCTTATCACCTCGAAGCTCAAAATCACACAAATTTTATTTTTGTCCTCAACTTTATTCCCTTCTCTTGTCTCGACTATTTGTTTGAACTTTGTAATCCCGACTATATAAATTTATGTCCAAATTAACCATATATCCATATTTCCATTATTATTAACTCATATCACTAGTTCCAAAGACTCAACTGCATAAGATCTATATATACTCCCCCGACCTTCCTTTTTTATATCTTTTCCCCTTTCAATGAGAAAGTAAAGCATATACTCTTTTTGGTTAAGCCTACTTTAATACTCATAATATAATATTCCTACTTTTAGTTATATTAAGATGGAAATTTTCAACTCTTATGGTGTAGACAATACAGTGTCAATTTACTATCTGACACTTCTTGAATTCATGACTTAGGTCTCGAGCTCTTATATCCCAAACATGATGTTCACATCTCTAGTTTACTTCCCAATACTTGACTTCTATCACCCCTGATAACCATTATCTTAGTCATCATAGCTTTAATACTCGCGAAGTTCACGTAGCCAATTTCATTAATCCATTAAGGCACATTTAAATCCCAAAATTTACAATAATCCCGACTCAACTCTCATTACTTATCCTCGATCAACTAATTATTATCGCACAATTATGCTGGCATAGGTCTCTAATATTAGAAACCCCAAGTCCACTAAGTCTTGTATCAAGATATCTCTCAATAACATAATAGAACTTTTGATATAAAACAAACCATCTTACTCAGTCCATTTTGTAACTCAAATCATAATTTCCAAAACCCGTGTTAGAACATACTCTAAAAGCCCACATCACAACTAGAACTTTGAGCTCATGTCGTATAGCCCTCCAATTTATGTTTCTCAAAGTTGGTAAAACAAACATGTCATACTCACTTTCGTAAATTCACTTACTAACCTCGAATTAGAACCCACATTACCATTACATTATACTTAGATTCTCAATAACTTCATATAAATCATACTCTTTGTAAGATTTATATTCTCAATTTCTCATAACTATATATATACGAATTCAATTAAACATAATTAAGTTCCATAAACTTATCAATTGTTTCCAAATAAAACTCATCATCATCTGCAAACATACCGAATTCCTCCTTCGAGTTTGTCATCATTATCGTATAATAATAAACACATTGAGAAACTCTAAATGGTATAATCCACTAGTGGAAAAAACATCTATTGCTCCGGTTAAAAGCTCACAAATGCTCCGTATTTGACCCGTAGAGCTACGCCATACGAGCATTTGAGCATTTTACAAATGCTCCGGTTTCAACCGGAGCATTTGGTGTCTCAAATGCTCCGTTGTTTAAAAACCGGAGCATTTGATTGTTAAATGCTCCTACTGTTAAGAAAAAAACGGAGCATTTGTAGCACAAATGCTCCGTTTTTTTCTTAACAACCTGAGCATTTGCTAGTTTTTTTATTTTAAAAAAAATTGTACAAACTTGAAGCCGTACATACACCAACAAGGAGTAAAAAGTTCTACATACGGTGACGTACTCAATTACTAGTACCTTTTAGTGGCAACCCCTATCATGCCAAAGATACATACAACTCATACCCCACCGTCCCCACATAATTTAAAGACTACTTATACTCTTATAAGAATCAAAAGAACATATATAAGAAGGATATAAACCGAAATTTTATTAATCAAATAAAAAATTAATATGTCATGACACAAGTATAAACAACAAGATAATAATTGCAAAAAAAAATCTCATTATGCCTCTAGGACACCATAATTAGTATTCTAAAAAAAGTTCCGTGAAAAAACAGGCAAGAATTCTAAATCTAAACCAAGGAAAGTTGTCACCCTTTTGCGTGATGGTGATTCCTCAATCATTGCAATAGATTCTTCATCATCATTCTCACACGCTAAAACATCATCACCATAAGATTGATTCAAAACATGCTCCTCAGACACCACAACCACAACAACCTCTCGCACCTAATGAGACAAACCAAATAATATAACAATGATCATTATATACCCTTCATTACTTACAAGAAGAAAACCTTTAATTTCAAAAAATAAAGAGTAATCATGAATCGATCTCGTATAGATTGCAAAACAACCATCCAAATAAAAGGAGACTGTAGTACTCGCTACAAAATTCATTAACAAAGTACACGTAACAATTAATTTAAAAGAACCTCTTTTTTTGGATTGATCAACTAGCGAGCAATCTACAACAACTAATCCCGTCATGCAAAGTCTCAAAGCTCATATAAGAAAGAAAATTCCATGATTAACAACATATTATAAAAGAATTACCAAAGACAAAACAATTAATTTAAGTAGAACATAATGATTAAAAACTCGAAAACAAAATCGAAGATAATTAAAAGAAGGTAAACCACACACATACATCCGATAGAATCGTGATGGACTTGAGATTTACAGGCCTTACGGATACATGAAACAACCCACTAACAAATTAGCTTTCAAAAGAATAAGTTGCCAAAGTGAAATCCGCATAAAAGATATAAAAGAGCCGCAAGAAGTGACTGTCAAAAGAAAGCAACACAATAAAATTAAGGGTTGGAGAGAGACAATTAGATATGAGAAATAAAATTAGCTAGGGTCATATGAGAACATGCATGCAAGAGAAACCAAATATTCACATGTCGAGCTCCATTGTTCAAACTACCCCGATTGCACTCACCTTTACTCTCATTGTTAACATGCCATTCATTAAGCTAAAACCGCCACTATAACGTAATAATAGCACTAATAACTCCAGGACTTGGAAATATAAATAACCAAATGAACCTAATCGATTACAAACCACATTTTAGAGAATAGTACATAGATCGGTTTTATTGAAGCCGCTCATTAGCAATTTCAAAGTTGCATAGTCAAGTCGGACTCACATACTAGAGTATATTGCACGTATTAAAGCTTGCTAATGATTCTCTCATCCAAATTTTCTTTTCTAATGCTACGCCTAGGACATAGATTATACAAAGTGTCATGTCGATAGATGTTCAACTCAAAGATAAACGAGTCGAGAATCTCCTCATACTAACCTCCCCCTTTAATTAAGCACTTCGAACTAACCCGACCTAGTGTCCGAGAAAGGAGGTTACACATGTTAACCTATTTGATTAGAAACACCGAAGACTCCTAATACTAAACCACTTTTGTATGTCTGATTCTGTTGCCCGGTCATGTTAATTAAGATTTTGCCAAGCCCTTGACCTTTTAAACATATTTATGGACTACTATGTTATTTGCAGCTTACATTATTTTAATGTTGATAACTTGAAAAGTTCTACAAATAGAAATTAAACAGGTTTAGAGGGTGTTATATTCGTGTGCAGAAACTCATCAATTTTCTGACTCATTTTATTAATTGAATTGTATTGACCTATTATAGGTTCAAAGTTTATAATTCTAACATGCTTATTTGTATTAGATTCTTGTTAGATTTCCTAATTGCGTTAGCTTCCACTAATAATGTCCTCTTTTCTCTATTCTCTCTTGCCTCTTAAAATTCTGACTAGATGATTCCGCATCAACAATGCATCTAAATCTTCAAAAAATAAACAACTATTACATAGAACCAGTGTATCAGAAAGGGGGTTGGGGGGAGCTTTAAATAATATAAAAGAAACCTTGTTAAATTGAATACTTTTTTTCATCAAATCACCCTTCACAAAGCTATATTCAATCAATTAAACAACATACCTTCAGCAAGGCCTTGAATATGTAACTTCATTCTTCCCCAGATTTTGGTGCTCCATCATATCCAAGCACTGATGAAAAAGCATCACGTCTTTCATTTTCACACAAGCCGACAGTAAATTATTGTACAGAGGGAGAATAAAACTGATGCGATTATTTTCTCCGATAAAGTTCACCAGATGAAGTGCCTGGAAAAAGAAGCAGCAGCAAGTGGTTCAACTCAACATCAGCTATACATCTTTATTAGGGGTCACGCACGATAAAGAAACAAACAGCTGGAAAAGGCACATTTTACCAACAAACCTAGGCCCCGGAGCAAGATACCACATGATAATCATATTACCAAATGTGAGACTACGAATTTACTCGTAAATAAAACCTTAACATAAAAGAAAAGTACCGTGTTGTTACTATTTACATTTCCTCCGTTCTTTATTAATACTACATTTCCCTTTTATGGAAGTTTGCTATCTAATTCCTACATACTAATTTTTAGTACCTTTGGTATTTCACATATCTACTTTTTCACAAGGTATCAGGAACCACTTGTCTCTCATATGTCTCTACTTTTTCCATTGCCTTAATATGTGTTTTCAAGGGATATGTAGTGAACAAAAAAAAGAACGGAGGAAGTATATATCTTTGATATTTTATGGACAATGACTGTCTTATGTCAATACTACTTCAGATGCAATTATGTCCTCCTTGATATTGCTGGAGTTCTTATCTGTCTCGCAGAATTTAATAGGGTGCCGAGTAAAATATTGGCTTTTTCCCCCGCCTTTAGGATGCATAAATTTTGACATGTGATAATTGCTGAAGCTTAGCTATAAATAACACAAAAATTAAGGACAGTGCTGAGAAAGACTATACATCCAAAAAAAATTGCAAGCAGGTTGATAAATGCTCCAGAGTCCATACCTCTTCTAAGTAACCACCATTACAAAGAGCACGAGCAATAAGAATATAGCATTTCCACTCAAAGCAATCTTGTTTCCTTCCAAGACTCTCCAAGCTTCCATCACAAACCGCAACAGGGAATAGATTGCAATAATGAAACAAATATATGTCACCAGCCTTCAGTACATGGAATACCGAAGAGCAATTTTAGTAATCAAAAACTAGATCGGGATTATAGGATATGACCGAAACACCACATGGGATAAAAGTCTCGATCAAATAAAAGAAACAAAATATGAATTAACCATAGCAAAGCTGTTAGAAGATCGCTGCAAAAACCACTCCATTAGATTCAGCACTTCGGCCGCAGATTATGTGTACCGACTTTGGGAGAATCGATGCAAAGAAACATGTAAAACCAACTCATTGTGGTTTATCGCCGCCATAACTTTTCACAGCTTCCCTTTGGTTGTTGTATCTAATCCCTTATACGTATTCATCGTGGAGTCCATCATCAAAAATTTATCAAACTTGTTTAAAGCCATTAGTAGTTTTCTTTAGTTCTTTCCTACAATGACTTGTTTCCTCTTATTCAAAAGCATTTTATCCGCCCAAATCTAATTGTGTTTGCTATGCTTTCACAATTTTCGCCCAAGAAGGACATGGCGCCGCAGCCTTCCCTAGTGCGTAAGAACAAATGAGAAACCTCTACCCGAGGACGATTCTTCACACCATAAAATTGTCTAAAAGATAGATGCACTCACCAATGGATCCCGTGAACTTGCACAATATTCAAGAATGTAGACAGCATCTTCAACATTAAGTGCATGGCCGGTAGCGCCCGGCTTCAAAGCATATCGAAGCTTGGCTTCGCAACCCGATTGAAGAGCATTAACAACTCCAAGACCCAAGGAATTGGTTGTTGTGTCTCCTCTCGTAGCCAAAAGTGACAGGATCCGCAACCAAAAGTACAATCATGGAAAGGGAAAAAAATCAAAGCACCAATTAGCTTTTAAGCAATCTTATCATTCTAACAACATATGAAAAGCTCAACTAACGCTCCAAAGAAATCTTAAGCTCATACATAAATACAAACATAAAACCATATTTTCGCTTGCATCATTCACAACTTTAAGGCGGTATAAATACCAACAAAGTTTCACACTTTCACCACTAGAGTGATAGTAGGCGAGACTTTACTCTTGAGTTCCTCCCGGTGCCACATTTCTAAAAAGAGTTCCATTTTATAACGTGATGAGTATTCCAAAGAAAGGAGTACTATACTACAATACGAGGAATAATGTGGCAGTAACATGACATGTGAAAGATGGAATACGAGCAATTAGGGAGTATTTAGTTGGGGAATTGAGGAGAACATTTTCCTATAAAACGGTTTCCCAATTTACATAGGTTTTGTGAAGGGTGGTAAATAGTTTTCCCAAAGATGGATAACATTTTCCATCTTGATGGTAAGAATGCACATTTCCCTCCCTATTTCATAACTTTCTCTTATCTCATCCATCCTCTACCAAAATTTTCCTTTTCCCTTTCGTATTTTACTTTTCTCCTCACCAACCAAGCAATGGTAAGTTTACAATTGTGTTTTCTCTTGTAAAATGATTTTTCATGGAAAATATTTTTCCATTGAAAATGGTTTTCGTCAAACCAAACAGAACATTAACACTCGCTTCGCAGCAACCTATCCATCAATTATACATTGCCTCTACTTGAATCTGTGATAGCAAAGAGTTCACAATGTATGAGGAATCAACCAAAGGTACCGTTTTCTTTTATAATTCTATTTTCCAAGAAACCGTTGGTAAACTTACTGTCGTCGGGAGAGGGAAAATGTAGTTTGTCCAACTTCCAAAAGCCACAACAATGAGAACAAAAAATCTCAATGCCGTATTTGCGTAAATGCAAGAAGCACTAGATATGCGAGCTACAAAACCCTAGTCAGACAGGAAAAGCTCTAAGCTAAATTTCACTGATGTGTGTCCATATCAAGATTTATGCGTGTCCGACTACTGTCCGTATTAAGATTCTATATATGTCACGGAAATTTTAAGGCCTTTCTGTACTTACATAAATACAAGATGTCCAAATCCTAAAAACATCGACATTCAAAAATCAAAAAGAAAACAAGTCTTCCTTGCCTTTTAAACCAAAGAATAGTTTGGAATGATTCCGCCAAATATAGTCCATTTTTCTTCCCCCCGCAACAACTTGAAAAAATGCCAATCATGATGTATGAATTACTATATATCACATGTAACCTTTTTCCCTCTCGCCTACAAAAGAATTCAGCCTAATTACAACTAATAATGATCAATAAGCATGTGAAGATTGGTGAAGTATATTGAATAATAAACCCCTTTTGCTGGATATCTTCACAATCGAAAGACCTA
This sequence comes from Beta corolliflora, assembly GCA_947648045.1. Lineage (NCBI taxonomy): Eukaryota > Viridiplantae > Streptophyta > Magnoliopsida > Caryophyllales > Amaranthaceae > Beta > Beta corolliflora. The sequence goes on along the minus strand of CANSZD010001674.1, from coordinate 125,095 downwards.
TCTAAATTATACAAACTCTTACAACTAAACATGTCTACCGCATCAAGACACATACCCTTTTAGGCCTTGAGGATCCAAAAAATACATCCGCAACCGACCGGCGAGGCCACTTTAATCTCGTGAAACAAGAATAAAGAAATCATGTGAATAAAATGAGCAGGAAGACAAGAATCAAATCAAACCGGATGATGGATGAGAGAAAGCAGGGAAGAGAGGTCCTCACATCATCCTATACATTCCTAAATGCACTAAATCCCGAACGATTTAGTTAAGCAAGATTCCCAAGAATGAGCAAAGGAAGCTTTGATGAGCCAAGTATCTTCATATTTGACATTAGCGAACAAAAATATAGAATTTGAGCTACTTGCTACACATAACCAATTTAATCTCTCATCAACGAGGCGACCATATAGACATATCATAGAGTAAACTTTTGGTCTCTCGGGCATTTCATCAAACACTCAATGTGCACATTTCAAAACGAAAATTGCAATTTCAAGCTCTTAATCTTAAAAACCAATTGCAAGAACATGATATAAAGGATATTCTGACTTTAACCACTTCATAATGTCAAATTTTCTTTTCAAATAACCACCATATAAACACGTTTTTTCTCAATATATAAGTGCTACATACGCCAAAAAAAAATCAAGGCTAAATACAAAAAAATAAAGTTCTGAGAACTTAAGTGTTTCAAGATTTTGAAGTTTGAACTACATAGGTGACGATTATCATGCACATAGCACTATTATCAAATCAATCAAATGTACCTTGATATTGAGAAGAATATACTGAAGATTGAAATGAAAACAAAGATACAACGAAGATCCCATCGAATCTCCAGTAATTCAATGTAATAATCCAAATGAAAACCATTGTAAAAGGTGCAATACACCCACCAACACCCAATCAAACTATTAACAAGTAAATATATCTATCTCAAAATTGAAAATTCCAATAATACTCAGAAGAGGTTTAAACCTCCTAATTTTACTCATTTACATATGAAAATCGCAAACCAAATCAATCCAGCTACTTCGAATTTGCAAATTTGAATACATTACATCAACAAAAAGCTAAAACTTCTCACAGTCTTCCAAAATTACACCAACGAATCAATTAAATTCTACGTCTAACTAAATCAAGCATATTACTGATAAATTCGATTAAACAGATAACAAAGGCACACTAGAGGTCCAAAACAACCACATTACAGATAAGAGATCATGAATTCGGCTAATTTGGCACTAATTTTTCAACATCGAATCATAATAATTGAAAATCAAAACCCTAAATCGAATTTAACTCACCAATCAAGCTAATATGGTCAAATTTAACAGCGGTTGCAGCTCCAACAACACGATTGCGCTTAACTTTCGGGCGAACATCCTCAAGAACGTCGTTAGAATCTTCTCTGTCAAGATCAGTAGGGGTTTTGCTCACTAGGTTAGTATTCAACTTCGCACCTCTATTTCTTTTCTACGCACCTCTATTTCTTTTCTAAGCACACAAATCCACCATAATCGACATGATTGAAGCAGAGAAGAGAGAGAAAGTGAGGAGAGAGAGAGAAAGAAGAAGTGTTGGAACTTACCAATCGAACGACGAACTGAGGCTTCTGAAATTGCTGCAGCAGCGTCTTCCATAAAAACTGCTGGTTGTTGTTCGCGAAAAGCTGCTAATATATGACGCTCAATTTGAAGAAACTGATAACTTGCTTTACAACGAAGAGGAAGAAACAGAGAGAAGGTGAGAAAACCCTAAGTCGGTGAAGAGAAATGAAAATAGGAGGCAGAGAGGAAAAGAGGAGAGAGAAAGGGGGTATGGGGTTTCTAATTCCAATGACCAAATAGGGGGAAAAAGAGAATAAATAAATAGAAAGTTTTATTAAAATAGTCAAATGCTCCGATTGTTTTGAAAAACCCAAGCATTAGTGATTTTTTTTTAAAAAAAAATTAAAAAGGCTGTCAAATGCTCGGGTTGTTTAAATAACCCAAGCATTTGTAAAGTAGCAAAAGAGGTTTTTTCCACTAGTGATCTACCCTTTTTAGAATTTAGCTACGACTTACTATACTATACTACTTCTAATAATCCTCTTCCATAAAGTTCATAATTACATTTCCAAAATCTCTATACAGTTCTTTAGTTAATTCAGAGAGATCGCTTAACAATACATTATTCTTGGGATCTCATTAACTGATAGTAAACTATCACAGTGGAACTCCATAAACACTTGAAACCTTCATAAATAACTCAAACCGATTTCCAATTCTCAAGAAGCGAAGAATGCCACAAGAACTCATCAACAAAATTTTGAGCATCAACAAACCACGCCGACACGCCTCGCCGGGTTCCACGCCTTAACAACAGTTAGCAGCAACGAAGACAAGGTAGGAAGAGAGAGAAAACGGCAACACCATTGAAGGAGTAGCAGCAAGCGGCCACTCGTGGTGGCGAGCATGGCCAAGGAACAGAGGAGGGAAAGGAAGAGCTACATGAGAGTGGGAGTGAGAGGAAGAGGAAATAAGTTGGGGTTTTGGTTCAAGTGATTAGTATATAGGATGATGGGTTTCTCTTGAAGACTCTAGATAATTCCTCATATCTTTCTTTCTTTCTTTTTTTTTCTTTTTCTTTTTTTATATAAAATGAAAATTCATAATGAGAACATGACAATACTTAAGTGATTTAATAAATCAATTTTAGATTTGTCATAAAACTTGAGGCAATTAATTTTATCTCTTATAATCACTATAATTTACTGTATATGTGAAACTTAATATTTCTCAAAATGTTTCCAAAAAGAGAACCATGTTAGCAACTTAATTAAACTAATAAAGTATAATTTACATTTAGAATTGAGCTGTTACAACAACGCTTGTGCCATAGTAGGGGACCTTCTTCATTCACGCTCAAGCAAGTGAGATTGTTCCTAGGAACAAGGTTCAGGTCAACCATATAAGTGTTCCCTTTCCTTGTTCCTTCAAGGATCTTGGTTCCTGTACTTTCATTGCTGACTACACAAGACTCATTAGTAAACTTCACAGAATTACCCTTATCACAAAACTGAGAAATGCTAAGTCAACTATGATTTAAACCTCGACTAAAAATACATTATCAATGGAATGTGACCGGGATTTTCCAATCTTACCAACCGCTACAATGTTACCTCGTAAGATTGTCTCCAAAGGTCACATTTCCTCCATTGTAAACCGAAAGTGAGAGAAATTTTAATTTGTCTCCTATCATTTGTTTAGAACAACCGCCTGCCGAGGTACCACGGGTTGTTCCCCCTCACTTCGCCCGCATCATAACAAATTAGTCAAGGGTAGGAACCCGTCTTGCTTGGGTTCCTTTGTTGGACTTGAGTCTTTCTTAACTTTCCAAACTTATTTGACTAAGTAAGTGTTCCTCTCAATACGTTCTTCTCTGGTGGAACAGTCAGACACAATGTGACCACTGTCCCCACAGGAGGAATATATTTTTCTACTTGCGCATCAACATATTTTTTCTTTTTGTTCTTCTTCTTATGATTGAAACCAAGACCATCTCTTCCTTTGTTCCGATATTTTTGTATCCAATTGACTCGGATCGTGGAAGTTTGTTTCCCGAGTGTTCCAGCTTCCTTTCTTAGTACCCGCATTTTCTTGTAAAGCATTTTCATAATCGCCTTTCAATTTCTCAAAATCGCTTCTAGTATTAGTTGAAGGAATTGTTCCTTCAGGAACAAATATTTTCAATTCACCAATTCCATGTTCAAAAGATAATTTTCATTTTTAACTTTTTCAAAGGCTTCTTGAAAAGTAATGTTCTTGTCAAAAAGTTCAAAGAATCTTTTTTCAAGATCACGCTTTAAAGTATTAAGCCAATTTGAATGTTTCTTAGTGACTCTCAAGGCGTTTCTACTTGATCTCTTTTTTACGCAAACTTCCTTATAGTCATCTAAGGTTTCTAATAGAAGTTTTATAAGTTGGCTCATATTTAGTTCCAGTAAATTCCTCTTCAATAGTTTTAAAACATACATTAGGGTTTGATGATTCCTCTTTGTCCTCGCTTTTTTGCCATGAGACATAGATTGGCGCTTTCTTCCTCGCTTTGTTCCTTCTCCTCGTCCGAGCCTGGACTCTCCCCATGCCGCTACCATAGCTCTCTTCATGTCGCCTCGAGAAGGGTTTCGTTGTTCCTTACCCTTCTCCTTGAACTTTCCATTTGCTTTCTCGTTATCCCATTGAGGACACTCCTTGATGAAATGATCAAGACCTCCACATTTATGACAAACCAACTTTGTTGGTTTCCTTGTGACCTTTCCTTTGTAATTCTTGTTAAAGAATTTCTTGAACCTTCTTACGATCATAGATGTTTCTTCATCATTAGTATCTGAATCTTCTTGTTCCTATGACTTGAGAGCCATAGCCTTAGGCTTCACTATTTCGCCTAATGAGTTCTTAGATGCAACTCATGCGTCATCAAGGAACCAAAAGAAGTTGCTCAATGTTGAATGTTGTAAAGTCCTTTGTTTCCAACAAGGTGTTGTAACCTTAGCCATCCACTTTTCATCCTGTGGAAGACTCCTTAGAACCTTACGAACTTGTTCCTCTGGAGAAATAGCTTTTCCAAGAGATTCAAGCTCGTTTATTATGTTTGAGAAGCGAGTGAGCATGTCTTGAACAAGCTCCTTTTGTTTCATTTGAAACAACTCATATTTATGCATGAGCATATCAATCTTCGATCTTTTCACCTCACTTGTTCCTTCATGAGTAACTTGAAGGAGTTCCCACATTTGCTTAGCAGTCTTGCATCCCATGACCCCCGTTGTGCTCATGGGGACCAAGACCATAGTGGAGTAGCTTCTTGGCCATGTTGTTCATTTCCATTTTATCAAAGTCATCTTTGTCAAAGTCTTCAAAGGGTTTAGGAACCAGCTCCCCCTTTTCATTCTTCTTTGTAACTTCGAAGTCACCAAGTTCGATGACCCTCCAAACTTGGTAGTTTTCTGCTTTTATAAAGATCTTCATACGGTTCTTCGAGTATGGATAGTGCTTGTCATTGAACATAGGTGGGTGTTGGGTTAAGTACCCTTCATCAATTTTTTTCTCCCGTAGTGTTCATTGTGCTAGGTACAATCTCCTCAGTGTTAGCTGATTCTGGAAGTACTAGGCTCTGATACCAATTGTTATTCTAGTATGAACACTAGATCACCTACAAGAGGGGGTGAATTGTAGTTGTGGGGAATTTCAAACTATTTTGCGGAATTAAACTAACTTTAAAGAGATGAGAAAAAGACACACAATATTTAACTTACAAGGAAAACTTCATAGGCCCAATAGGAAGAAAAACCTTGACCCCAAGGGATTTTGACTCAACACTTCTCTTATTAGAATAGGTCAAATGACTCTTTCATACAACCTATTTCAAGACCTTACTCTGTTCCTCTAGGAACTTATTCCCGGCCACCCAGCTTCCCCGAACTGATGACACTCACTTTACTTCACTCGAAGTCTTCTCTCTTTCACTCTTTCTCTTTTCTCACTTGATTACAAGAATACTCTGAAATTTTTCACTCGCCCAATCACTCAAAATATTACAATGATATGTTGTTGTAGATGAGAGGAAAAATTACATAAAACTTTCTAAGTAAAAATTAAACTTTGAATGCTAGAAAGTCGTAAGTTTTTCGAACAATTATTTTTGCTTAAATAGTTGCTGCATCTTCTTGTTCTTTCCTCTTCTTTCTCCACGTTGTGTACTTGCTGAGATTAAGGGATCATGGCCCATAACTTCGCTGCACAAACTCCACGTTTTTTGCAACGGGTATTAACTGCCTCCCACTATCCGTTGAGCTCCATTATCCAGCGAGTGGTTGAGAAAATTTCGTTCCACTTCCCTTCTTTGTAGGCACGGATTATGAACCTGATTTTCTCAACAAAACAACAGTAAAATATCTCAACTAACTTAAGAATCTTTTTATTCAAAAGATTCTAAGTTATGAAATGTTATTAAACATACCATATAATAAAATTGAGTGCATAATATCTTGATTAGATTATAACTATTAATCTTTGTCCACAAGATATATAAAAATTAACAAGACAATATTTTTGGGATTTTATATTTTTTTAAAATAAAAACTATTCAAACACCTAAGTATTTGGCATCATCATAACATGGAATACAACAATAAAATTCATAAAATTGTGGGGGATTACATTTCTTGCGTGACGTAAGCTTCGTGAGTTTCGCGCATCTATTTCACGGAGCAATTTTTCATTTCGACATTTTATTGGTGGTTTGTCGATGTTTCTAGCCTAATTCGAGGGGAATACGAGCAGAAAGCATGTTGAACATAGCAAACAAGCAATCAGAATGTCAAATAGGCAAGAAATAGTATGTTGTTCCAACCTAAAGCCACGATCTATGTTTGATACTATGGTCAGGCTTAGGTTTACGCTTAAAAGAGTTCATGACTCAGAGATTGATCCCACGCTTCGTATCTTTGCTTAAAAAGATAGCCACATGTAAGATGCACTCCATTATCAAGTCAGGAACAAGAGAGAAATGTCATGGTTGGGTAGGTTTCTTAAGACTAAGATCCAACACTGACGCTCGTAAGCTTTTTGGAGGGACAAACCGCAAAACCGTCCGGGGTGGCCTCACGCATAGAACATGCGCTAATGAAGCAAGGATATAGAACTTATAGTAGCTCTGATGAATAGCCATGTATATGCAAAACTGTAATGTCATTTAATGGCATAAAACAAGTATTGTTCAATGAACCAAAGATAAAGTTCGAGGGTGAGGGTACGAATATGATTAGAAATCAAATTCGCCCATTATTGACCTCTACTTAATACGATTCATGTCTAGTTTTTTGCAAATAAACAACTCCACAATATGTTTAAGCATTCTAAAAGCTTAATCTAGGTCGGTTCGTCAAACACATAAAAGACAAATTCTGTAGTGGCATGTTTATTAGCAATCAAGTTGATGGGATCCTAATAGATTGTCCATATTATCTTATTAGGCATGATAACGTTTCTTTAAGTCTTGATTAACAAAAATAAATATGTGCGGTGATGAAAGTGATAAACATATAACATGCATATAATATACTACTGTATAGAAATAAAAAGAACAATGAAAGATTAGAGATTTAGAGAAGAATATACAAGAGGATGATTTTCTTTAAGATCTACATCATGAAAAGTAGATTGTTAGTATAAAAAGAAAGGGATATTATCTCAGATAACCCTGACTTATAAGCCTTTTTCCAATATAACCCTGACTTTGGCAGCCCTGTCTCCGATAACCCTGAACTTGATTTTTGTCATTAAACTTGACGGAATTTGTCACGGCGTTAACTTGGTTTGACTTTTGCTAAATTCATCTCTTTCTCTCTCTTGTTCTTCATCTCTTCTCTCTCTTGTTCTTCATCTCTTCTCAAGCATTTATCAATGGTTCCCAAACTTAGGTAAATCTCTTTAATCTTCAAAACCACCATCATCCAACCACTTTTCTAAATTCATCTCTTTCTATCTCTTGTTCTTCATCTCTTCTCTCTTTTGTTCTTCATTTCTTCTCAAGCATTCATCAATTTTTCCCAAACTCATAACAAAATCCATATTTTTCCCAAACCCATTTACCCAAAATCATAACAAAATCCACATCCAACCACTACTCCAAAACTAGAACAAAAAAAAAAAAAAAAAATAAAAACTAAACTAACAACTGGTTTTTTTTTTGGGGAAATTTAATCCAACCCCAGAAAACAAAAAAAAAAACCTTATGACCACGTTCGATGTATTTAACGGCAACAAGCTTTTTGGTTTCTTTGTGTCGCATAAGTCGGGCAACTCCAAAATTCGCAGCTCCTAATTGTTTGATTACTTCATACCCCAACCAATCGCCGCCCTCCCAACCCATCGCCGCCCCTCCCCTTCGAACCGCAACCCATCCTCCCCTTCGATTTAGGTGAGTTGCAGCCTTGCGGTGGTGAGTGGTGATTCAATTTCTTGGGTGATTCGAACCGCCCATCGAAGGGGCCGGGTTCGATTTCGGGGTGTTGGGGTGGTTTCGGGGGTATTGGTGTGGTTTCGGGGGGTATTGGTGTGGTTTCCGGGGTATTGGGCTGGTGTAGGGGGTGTTGGGGTAGTTTCGTGGGTATTGGGGTGGTGCCGATCCGGTGGTTGCGGTGGTGAACGTGGTCAGCGGTGGTGGTGAATTTTATGTATAACTATGTATTGTAGTTAGTAGTATGCTTTTTCCTAGTATAATTATGTCTTGGGAAAAATTGATGAATGCTTGAGAAGAGATGAAGAACAAAAAGAGAGAAGAGATGAAGAACAAGAGAGAGAAAGAGATGAATTTAGAAAAGTCAAACCAAGTTAACGCCGTGACAAATTCCGTCCGGTTTAATGACAAAAACCAAGTTCGGGGTTATCTGGAGACAGTGGTCACAAAGTCGTGGTTATATTGGAAAAAGGCCTATAAGTCGTGGTTATCCGAGATAATATCCCAAAAATAAATTGGAATTGACCCTCATGAATTATACCTTTATTACCAAGGTCTTGAATAACGATCCGCATGAGGGGCAATCTTGAAGCTTGAAATGGATACCAAATGGAAATTGAAAGAGTTTGATTATGTGTTTGAAGTGCTTGAAAGCGTGAGAATACGTGAGAATGCATGTCCGGAAACCGAATAGAACGGGGTCTATTTATAGGGAAAACGGAATTCGAAAATCGCGTTGCGATAAGATTTGATGATGCACGGCACGCATCATGGTGCACGTCCTATTGCACGTCTAGGTTTCGCCGACTATCTCGATATTGCGCTTGCGCATCCTAGTGCGCTTGACGAACCCTGGCTAAGACCGGATTTTGTTGTTATCCGAAATTAAAAGATTCATTTTGTCTTTGATTAAATAATATCTTTTGGATTCGGAAATCAGTTATCTTAAGGAATAAAAATGTGATTTTTATAATATCTTTTAGAATGTATATTAAAATAATTATCAAGAATAATTGATATTTGTTAAAAATACCATTAATTATCCAGAATAATTAATTGGGCTTTTCGAAACTAGGGCTTTAAATAAGCAATTAATTATCATGAATAATTAGTCGGGCTTTTAAAATTGGGCTTTGAATAATAAACAGACTTTAAGTTCTTAAAACGATTTTGGGCTTAACTTGTTGGATTGCTCTTCCTTTGGACTGGACCAATTAGGACAAAGGTATATTTCAACATATGGTACTAAATGGGAAGGCACAATTATGTGTCTACACCCTCTATTATTTAATGTTCTTCCTATTTTTTTCTTACGGTCTCTAAGAACAAAATTTGACCACTAAATTTATTTTATTATATGTTAGTATAAACTAAAAAAATACTAAAAAAAAATTATTTTAGTAATTTATTAATACAAATTATCTGACTTAATAAGATATTGAAAGTCAAAGTTTTTAAATTTGACCATAGATGTCAAAGTAGGAAGACCAAAAAAATCATTGTAGTGCAAGTTTTTGGAAGTCATAACATATTTTGTTTGTAGTAATTCAAAATATATTGGAGACAACAATATTTTATATCGAAATATTATTATTTGGTTTAATTAGTAGCATATTTGAAGTTTCAAAACTTATTCAGTATTTCTTCCTTCAAATAAAAAAAACTTAGTCGATTTTCTAAAGGTCTTATTTGAACTTGTTATATTGGAACTTAAAATGAACTTACTTTGTTGGAAAGAAGTCAAAATGAGCCAAACACAACAAGTTTTTGGAACTTATTTAACCTTCTTACATTACACAAAAGTGGGAATACGGAACACTAGATAGAGAACGCTTAAGTGTGTGAGTGTTTTTTAGGATTATATAGAACGGTTTTCTTTCACAAACGTTAGGTAAGTGAGACAATACAAAACGCTTGTATTAGATAACTGTTTTGTTAGTTTTTACCACCAAAAAAGAAAAATAAATTAATAAATTAAATAAAAATTAAGAATACAAAGCAGTCGAGTAGTTAATTATCAACCAACATTCTCTATTATTCCTATTTAGAATTTGAAAATCACGCTTCTACACTATTTCCTTTCTTTATAAACTACTAAATACTAACCCATTCTTATAAAACGAAAAACCACTTATCCTTTTTTCACACCACTAACATATCCCTCCTCTCTCTCCCATCTTCTTCAACCTCCCTCATGCACCTCACTCACCAAGTTCAAAACCTCCACCCATTTCCATTCCCGATCCTCGACGCAGCTGACTGTCACCATTGCATAACTAGGAAAATCGCACACTCACTGGTGAGAGGGATGAGTCTGAGATGATGAGCGATGAACTCGTCATTAAGATCAACTCAGGATTTCACTTTGATTTCGACGAGATCAACAGCGACAATGGGAGCTTGAATTTTAGGTACTCGTTTGTTATTTCTCGAAGTTCAAGTATATGCAGCTTTAGGGGTTCGAGTGTTGGGTAAGATGAGAGCAGGTTCTCAATTTAGATATGTTATGGTTCGATCTTCTAGTTTAGGGACTGCAAGGTTGGATCTTCGGATTCGTAAGTTGGGTGAATTACATCAATACAATTCGCCCAAAGTTCGTGTGATGACTTCAGGAGTCATTACACTTCAAAAATGCATCTTGTGGGGGAGACCATACAATTTGATTTAGGGCAAGTTTCGACCTCCGCGCATTTTGAGTTTCTGTCTCGCGAGACTAAACTGTGGATACCCTCACAGAAGGGTAAGAAGTCACCATTGGATGTGGCTTCTTTTTTTGTTCAATTAGTATAATCCGAGGAAGATGTTGCTGTTCAAGGACCTTCGGATTTATCATCTTGTGCACATCGGGATCTACAAGATGAGATGCGGCAATCTGTCATTGAAGATCGTCTGGGTTTAGTATCTCAACAGATTCTCTCTCATTCTATCGGGTCTTTTTCATCAGGACATATAACCCAACCCCATCACCCATCGCCCAAGACAAGTTTCATTTAGACTGGACAAGTAATAGGTTGTTTTTCTTTCATAGAGTATGTAAGAGCAAATGAAGCTCACTTTAGTGTATGTTTGCTTTCTGTTTTATATTTGGTTGTATTATCATTAGGTTGTAATTCCGTTTTTAATTAATGAAAATTTTCTCGATGTCAACAAAAAAGTACTCCACCTATAGATTGACCTAGAAGTGGTCATGTAACACCCCGTAATTTTCACTCTTTATTTTTTGTGTTTGTTTACATTAAAATGATATTTTTTCGTAAAAAAAAATTAATAATTTATTATTTAGATTATTTTGGAACGTGTTGTGAAAATGTGTGTATATTTATATGATGTGATATATTTATATATATTTATTTTAAGTTGTTAGTTATTTATTTTAAAGGTTATATTAGTTTCGTCATTTATTTAGGCGTTTAGGATGCGGTGTTGTCGCGTAACGTTTTTGTAACGTTGTTGGACCGACTTGGGTGATGAAATGTTGCATCGCATGTGGTGTGTTAATGTGTGCAGTATATTTATATTTATAATATAATTTAACCGTTTTATCGCGTATCGGGCTTTCGGAGCATGGATCATTGTTGAATTGGGCCGAAAGTTTTGTGTGGGTGTTGGGCTTGGGGCAGCCGGCCAAGTGAAGGATTAAGGGGAGCCTTCTCCTTTTCTTTTCTCTTTTGTTTTTCTCATGACTCTTTGTTGCTTTGTAACCCCCTAATCATTCTCCTTCATTAAAACCCTTTATTTCAACCATTAAACATCCATAAAATTCTGATTTTTATTCAAAGAAGTTTAGCAGCATCATTCTCATTTAACCCCCCACCGTTTCAAGAAAATAAAGAGAGAAAAGGAAGAGCAAAAGAATAGAAAGTTCAACCCGGTTTTTCCTATCGCACCTTCACGAAAATAACCGTAGCCGGAGATCTAACCGTTGGATCGTCTTCATTTTTGGACACAATGTTTATAACATCTTGTTCTACATTATGACCGGAGCGATTTAGAATATGAGCTTTTTATCATCGGGAATCATGGTCGTAACAGAGCAGTGCGAAACAAGAGTTTTCAACGTTCAAGAAGAAATGCTTAGTGACTTGTTGCTACAATTCTCGTTTGTTATGCCTTGGGGTTAGAAGAGGATTTGGATTGCATGCTTAACTCGTGATTGTCTCTTTAGACTCAGCTCTCCTCCCGACGATCCAGGTAACTAGTTGTTATCCTAGAATCATAGTGATTAGGGTATTATTCGGTATTAGATTACTACGTTAGGAATTATCTAAAATACTTTTTGAATGAGATTTTTTGACGTAATTTTACTTGAACATACGTGACACATTCTATGTGAATACTGTGTAGAGAAAAATAATTTTTGCATGATTTTTAATATTTATTTGATTTAATTAGTATTTTGTGCGTTTTTGGCTAAATTTCATAATAATTATTGAACGACTGTTGAAATTGATGAAATCATTTTTCTTAGATTATGTTAAATTAGTATAATGTATTCCATGCCTTAGAATAATTTTTATCTACTGTTTACTGTTTTAATTAATTGATATATCTGTTTTTGTAATTTCTGTTCAGTCAGTATATAATTCATGAAAATTATTTATAGAGGCAGAAAAATTAATTTATTTGAATAATATGTATTTCCGTGAGTTTTTACATGTTATGTGAATTTTTGGTAATTTTTGGGCATCTGTTTATATTTTTAATTATTATAATGGCTTATTTGAGGAATCTGTATATTAACTGTTAAAAATACTTTTTGAGTCCGAAAATTATAAATAAAAATTGTACCATGTCAGTAGAGCTATTAGGGTTATATTATAATTTTTGTGTGATTTTACTGCTCGAATTTGTAGGTTTCATAATTATTATGGTGTTTTTGTGATGAAATTGAGGACACACTATTAAATTGTTTGAGGGCTTGTAAATCAGATATAATTTATAATTTAATATATTCTGGGTTGCTGATTTTCAGTAGTATACAGTATGCATCATTTGAGTAACCACATGTTTAGGTTTGATTTATGGAATAAAATGATTTAATTATTATTACTCTTTTAATGAATATGATTTAGAGTTAATTGGTGATGTATTTTGATTGAGGTGTGGTTGCTGTAAAAATTAGTATAATATCATTGATGATGTTTAGAGATGATTAAGTTTTATTGTGGGAGATATTTGTTGAAAATTTGTAAGTGCTTTATTTTGAGGATTTTTGAAGAATTACTTTTGATGAATTATGGGTATAAGGCCGGGTGGCATCCCTTTTGACGAATATTTTTGAGATGAATGATACTTTGATGATATTTATGAATTATGATTTTATTTTATTTTTGAGATAAGAATATCCGGTGGGATAGATGTAGTCCCCGGTGAAGAACATGTCAACCACCTGGTTTGCGAACTAGGGGTACACCTGGGTTAATTGTTGTCGTCCGAGAGTCGTGGAGTTCTCGTGTTCTACCCCGCATCGGGAGTTTGACCATTCTTAGACACAAAGCGGGGGAACGTAAGCCCATAGACTGACCTGGAGATTGCGATCTGACAAACCTTAGGAAGTGATTTGCGAATCACTAGCGTTCGGTTTCCGTCTCAGTCACTTGTTTTACCTATACTTTTATTTTTTCTAAAAGTACTCTTGAGATGATTTATTTATTTTTATCCAACTCATTTGCTATTTATCATTCATTTGTGTTGTTTGTGAGTTATATGGAAGTGGATGCATATTGTAGTTAACTTGACTTAATTATTTCCTTTCCTATTAATCTATGTCTGAATCGTACTTTGATTGCTTTTGTTCTGGGAGAACTGCTAGTTACTCCCCACTGATTGTGGATATTTGTTGTATAATTTTTGCAGGTTTTGTTGATGGGGATTTCCTTTGATTTTGGGCTCGGGTTGAGATGCGAGAAATAATCTATTAGGGTTTTAGTTCTAGACTTCTCTTTAGTTTGAGATAGTTTTCTCATTTTGATTTTAATCTAAGTAATTAATTTACTTATAGTATTTACTTATGTTTGTTTTTATCACTTAGTTATTTAAACAATAATCTTGTAGTAGTGACATTCCCAGAAGACGATGTTTCCGCCATCGTCCTATTAATTATATTTTTATTTCTTTCTTTTCCGCCTTTGAAATTCTGGGGTGTTACAGGTCACCCCACATTACGGGATCCCCTCGCCATTCGTTTGATTCGGTTTGTGGCGTGTGAGCGGTGTGGTGTGCCTATTTTTTGGGTTTTTACGTTTCTAATAGTACAACTCTTCCTCCGTTCTTTATTAATTGTAATATTTTGACTTTTCTACTATTCACATTTCACACTTTGACTGTATATGATGATCAATACACAAATATAAACATAGTCATATGAGATCTTATTTAATTCGTCTCAATATGTAGTTCTTTAATATCTCATTTTCATATTTTTTTACAAATACATAACTAAAGTTATTTATGTTCAAAATTGTGCCTCGGTGAGTGTAAAAATGCAAATGTTGCAATTAGAAAAGAATGGATGAATATTTAATTATGTTCGGATTTCCAACCCTTGGTGATATTATTACAGTTATGTATGCATGGCGCCATTGTTATGAAACCTATTGCATCTCTCCTTCTTCTTAATGCGTTCTCAAATATATTTTTATAAGACTTTTCAACAAAGATATTTGCTTACGAGTTCCAAACTCTCTTTTAAGAGGGCACACTTAATAGAGATGTTTGTGTTGAATCTTGGAGAGCAATGCCCGAAACTGATTTGCACATTTGCACTTGTGTGAAGGCGAAATCGCTTCTAAAACAGTGTCTAGCACATCACAGCAATGACCAGTCTAAGATAAATCCATCTGCCTAAACTCATCATAATTTATCATTTTAGAAAATTACATGAAGATAACTAGCTCGTATTAGATTTTATTGTAACTTATATAATCTCATCATAATTAATCTGAATTTATATGAAAAAAAATTCCTTTAAACATTTATTTATTATAGATGAATAGAACATAACTTTATTAGAAATTATTGGAACTAGACATAAATTATTGAAACAACCAAACTTCGTCATTATATTTTTTATTAAGTTCTGAAACTTTTTGTATTTCTTTTTATGTTAATGAAGAGAACACTTTCTAATTGTTTAACAACTATCCTTACCGCTAACATCTAATATCTGCTAACAAGTACTTCCTCCGATTCCTAAAGATCCTTCAATTTTCACTTTTCACACATGTCAAATGCAAAACTATGGAAACTAATATCTCTAATTATATATTTGTAAAAATTATAAAAAGAAGATTTTTGTAAAATACATATTAAGACGAATCTAACAATCCCAATATGGGTATTTTTTTTTCTTACGTATAAATCACAAACAATGGTCAAAGTAAAATATGAGAATAGTGAAAAATGTCAAGGAGGGAGGATCTTTAGGAACTAGAGGTAGCAACAACCACTCACGCATTTACCATATCTACTCCCTTTTTTTGTTTGTTACCTTTGCTTGATCACGATCTCCAATGCACACATCTGACAATTAATATCTTCATTTACATATAATTAGTAAAGATTTTATAAAGTTGATTTATTATTATTAACATTGAAATGAATATAACAATGGAGGTGAATATGGAGGTGAATGCACACATATAATACAACAATTAATGCAGGAAAACAATTGCGGACTTAAGCTGAGAAGTGGAAATAATACATTGCTATCGAGAAGGAAATAGAGCTATATATTGGTTGGCAAATCAAGGAGTTACTCAGAACAACAAAATTGAGTTGATTTAAGTCCCCCTATTAAATTTAGGTAGAATTTTATTTGAGGACGTTGTAGGTGTGGTGTGGCTATGCCACGTTTTGTCCCTCCCTAGTTTTTTTTTTTTTTGAGGGGAATTGTCCCTCCCTAGTTAGATGTTTGTCTTTTTATTAGTTCTTGTATTATGAGGTTTTCCTCTCATTTTGCATAAAAAAAAAAAGAATATAACAAAATTCAATATGGTAATATTTTGATCTTTA
This sequence comes from Beta corolliflora, assembly GCA_947648045.1. Lineage (NCBI taxonomy): Eukaryota > Viridiplantae > Streptophyta > Magnoliopsida > Caryophyllales > Amaranthaceae > Beta > Beta corolliflora. Next base: position 109,078 of record CANSZD010001674.1, on the reverse strand, counting down.
CATAGTCGATGATTAGTCATAATAACTAGCGTGAATCCACTAAGAACTATTACATTGCCACAAGGCCTACAACACGACAACTACTTTTAACGGACGGTGCCCTAATATTAAAGTTGTTACTATGTTGAGAGTTTGGTATACAAGAGAGGTTTAATGAAAAACAAGATTGAAAAATATCATTAATTCTCCAAAACCGAGAATTAAAAGCTCTAGCCATGGTAGCCGGTACTAAGATATATGCTTACTCAATCCTGCATTCTTGCACACAACAGAAATGAATCCCTAATTCGAATACCATTCTCATGTTTGATGTCGCTTTTAGATATGAGGGTTCTTTTTTAAAAAAGTTTTTGCTTATTTGAAGTTTTTGATTTTGTGGGGTAAATAAATTTTTTTTTCTTTCCAAAATCTTCAAATTGAAACTTATCGCTTAATATAAGTGAGAGTGACCATTGAACTCGACCCAACATGCATTATTTGAATTTTGTCAAAAGATTTTGGTTTCTATGCACTTTCTTACTGTTTGCCTCTGTGTTTGTTGAAGTTATTCCAACCTTTTAGCTCTGTTAGTGTCATTTGTAATTGTTTATTTCATCATGTAATTCATGTTGTGGACTTGCGAGAATGCCTAGCTATTTTCTCTTTTGTTTTTCACCATTTCATTTTGTGCCGACTTAAATTTGGTTTTAAATTTATTCACCATTTCATTTTGTGCCGACTTACTCAATTTGGTTTTAAATTTATGTTCACGCTATTCTAGCTAAGATGACTAAGTGGTTATCCACTTGTTTGATCTAATCTCATCAGATGCTATTTGGATTTTTTATTTCGACTTTAAAAATAATTATCGTTTTTTAGGTTTATATGCATATTTTTTTATTATTTTTCAAAAATATACTCCCTCCGCCCAAAATATAATTTATGTATTTGATTTTAGGTGTCCCAAAATGTTCTACTCATTTCCCTTGTTTTCACAGACTACACATACACTTAGTGTATGTAGCCCCACATACACCACCACTAGAAATAGGCCACCTCATCAAAGCAAAAAAAAAAAATAGGAGGGAAAAGGGATTGTTTTTTGGGGCAAAAATTTTCAGAAGTTGGAGCCATTTCTCCATATTTGGGTGGTAAGATTGGCCGGCGCCCAACTTTCATTGGGGAATAAATAAATTTGGTGGAGAACTTTTTTATCGTCACTAGTAATTAAACAAAACTGAACTTAAGAGTAACTTTATCTACCATTAACACCAAACAAAGAAGAAAGAAGAAAGCCATTAACTCCGAGCAAAGAAGATAGTCATTAACTCCGAGCAATTTTCCGACCAAAAAATTATTTTCGGCGGGCTACTTAAACTGATTTTAAGGGGTTGATAAAATCAAAAGTATTCTTCTTTTCGGGAGAGATTAATGGTGGTCTAAAACTTAACTTGTGGAACAAAAGAAATTATTACATCCATCAAATTTCGAAAAGTGGTAAGCATATATAACTTTGTATGTTATATGGTAATTTGAAAATATTTTATACTGAATTGAGTAAATATTATGAATTATATATCTGAGCTTACTTTGGTCGATTAAGCCATGTCTTAAATATTTCTGTAATAGTTTTATGTTAATCGTTATATGAAATGTTCTGATATTTTAATAATAGTTGTTTATAGAAGATCAGCACATTGTTCATCTAATTAAATATATTTGTACGAGTGAAAATCATTCCAAATATTAACTGATGTTTTTAGAAGAGAAAAAAAGTAAGTTTATGTTCTAAGGGGTAATTGTGGACAGTTGTTTTACATTTTTTTTTTTAAAAATATTATATTAAGCCTCGCCTCCACGTCAGTGCAAGAGTTTCAATTTGGGCTAATTTAATGTGTTTAATAATTTTATAACCATAAACAAGATTCTATTTATAACTTTTTGTTACTAAATAAATGCTTAACTCATATCAATAACTTATTTCTATATATGTCTTTATCATATATGATTAGTTTTATTTAAAAAAAGTTACATACATCATCAATTATATATACAATTTAGGTGAATATCGTTTAAAAGTGATCAACACCACTATTATAAAATTTTGTTACGGGGGCGAGTGTAATCCCCCACAATTTTATTAATTTTATAAATATATTTAAAATATATTTATAAGTATTTTTAGTATTTAAATAATTAAATTCTTGAGTATTGACTACTTTAAGGTCAATGATTATTTAATGTTTTAAATTGTCAAAGTATTTAAATTATTTTTAAAGTTGGACCTTGAAAGTCAACAATGAATTTAAATAAGTTGAGTAGTAGTACGGTTAAAGGAGCCCAAACTTGTGTAGCCTTTTCATATGATCATCTTTCATTAAACCTACCAAGCAAGCCCATTAGCCATCAGCCCATTGGACTCTAATGGGAACCTATAAATACCCTATTACCTCACAAATTTTGCCTCATTAAACAAAACCCTAATCATCTCTCCTCTTTCCCCTCACTCAGCACTCTCACTTTCTCTCTTCCCTTCACCCGATTTTCTTTCTCTCTCTTTCTTATCTTTCTTCTCGGCTGCTCCCGCCGCTGACCACCGCCGCCACCAGCCAACACCGCCGCCACCAGCCAGCCGGCGTCCCTCTCCTCTCGGCGTCGTTGTCCCTTTCTCTCCTCTTTGGTTTATTTCTCTCTTTTTTCCTCTATATTATTTTGATAATTAATTTTGATGTTTTAAATATTATTTTAGTGGTTTAATAATTAAAGTTTGTATCTTTAGCTATTTTAATATTAATTTCAGATTATATAATTAGTTCAAGTAGAGTAAATAAATTTTAGATTTAATATATATGTTTAAATTGGATTCTTAGGCTTGAAAGCATGGATTTTTAGTGTTTTTAAGAGTGAAAACTATAGTACTATATTATGGTTTATGAAAATTGATTACTTTAATCTTTAGAACTATGTTAAAGTGAGTTTAAAATAGTTTTAAAGAAGTTATACCTTGCTGGAATTTTTATTAGTGTACTTATAGTGGATTTTAAATATTAAAGTAATGATTTTTAGGAGTTTTAAATGACTATTTTGGTAGTACTATATAAAGGGATACTAAAGGTTGAAGTTGTAGTGTTTAAAAGAGTATTAAAATACTATTTAAGAGAGTTTAAAGTACTTTAAAGTTGCTGTAATTTTTATTAGAGTATTAATACTTGGATGTAATGATAATTGGTAGGCGGAGACTTTACTTTGAGTGAGTTCTAAGGTTGAGAAAGTGGTCTCTCATATTGTTTACACAAGGTACGTTTATGCCTATGTGTTTTGAGACTAGTATCATGTCCTAAGGTTAGGAATTATATAGTATCATGTCCTAAGGTTAGGAATGATATAGTATCATGTGTAGGGAACTTTTTATAGTTCATATGTGGCTTATATTTAAGTGAATTTGCATGTTTTATACTGTTGTGTGAAGCATGTGCCTATTATGAAGTATTATATGTTTGTATGGATGATTGATGCAAGCATGTGGGTCGGGAACATTTATTTTTATTAATTCACATGAGGGATTAATAAATGTATTGTTTATTGGATCATGAATTGTATTATGTTGTTCCCTTGAATTTATTATATTAATTACTTTATAAGGACCGTGGGCCTTGTTTAGTAAAGTTGGATATCCACCTATTGACAGGTTGGTTGATTGTTGATTTAAGTCAACAAATAAAAGTTGGTTGGTTATTGACTTTAGTCAATAAATAAAATGGGATTAATTCTGAGTCAATTAAGCTGTATGACCACAGTATTTAATCCTAAGATAAAAATTGGAGTATTTGTGTATTCATGATTATTTGTGTTGGATGTCTTATTGTTGTGAGTCCCAACATTCAAATTAAATAAAATACTAATACTTAAAGTGAAAAGTGAATAGCAATAAGTTTTAGACTTGTGCACGTCTGAAGTATTGGACTATTATGAGTTGGAATACATCGTGGTAACTCATGACTTTTCTTGGGGCCGGATTGATCACCGTGCCCTATTTATATTTAATTAGTACCTCGATATCGTTGGTTGCGGGAGTACGGAATCGCGACCGTACTTCGTCTTCTATATTGAAGACAAGTTTTGGTTGGACAACTCTATCCATTGACTATTCGGCTTTATTAATAAAATAATCTATCGATTTTGTGGAGTCAAGTTCGAGATAGTGAGTCCGATATTTTATTATGTTATTATCTATCTCTCGATTTAATTCTTATTAGTATCATGCTAGGTTATGTGTTTGATTTACTAAGTATGTACTCAGCTTTGCTGATTACGTGCTTTTCTGTGTGTCGATCATGGTTGTGCCTTATTGATCCCGTAATGACCCATTTGGTGAGCAGTCATGTAGGATCAATAAAGCATCGACCATTTCAGGTTTGAAGATGATGCATCCATTGGGTTTATGGGAATCAGTTTGGAGAGCTTGTGTTTTAGCCTCTTTTTAATTCTTTTATACTTTTGGTTTAATTATGTTTTTATTAGTTTGACTTTAATGCTGGTTTGATTTTGGAGTTGACTTTGTGGTTGACTAAGTTTAATTATGTTTTCAAGTTCTTTAATTTATTTTCCGCTTCAAAATTCTGAGTAAGCCGATACGTTATCACACGGGCGATAATACTTTGGTGATTCTCTATGTTTTGTTGGAAAAAATGTATTTTATAAAATAGAGAATTGTCGGGGAGTTACAACGAGACTGATTAAGTTTGCAAGGAGGCGAGACTCATTGAATCAATAAATGTAGTATTATTATTTTCGTTCATATTTATATACAATTAGTTAAATCCAATAAATTTGATCAAATAGTTTTCGTTCGTATTCACATAAACATTAGTCGCATACAATTAAAAAATAACAAAAGTGATCAAACCCCGATCTAACGAGTTTGTTAAGAAGGGTAAACTGATTAAATTCAATCTTATAGTTTTTTTCATATTCATATACAATTCAACAATAACAATATTGATTTCACTCAACAAGAGTCATCAATCTCCAATAAAACGAGATTGTTACTTTAGCAAGACTAATTAATTAAATTCAATCTTATAGTTCTCGTTCATATTCATGTACAATAAGTCCAGAAATAGTATTATTCACATTGAACAAAGAGTGATCAATCTTCAATCTAATCAATATTTTAGGAGGGCGAGACTAATTAAATTGAAAAGTTCATTCTTATAGTTCTCGTTCATCTTCATATACAGTTAGTCAATACATAGCACTATTGATTTCACATTGAACAAGAGTGATCAATCTCCGATCTAATGATTATTTTCGGAGGGCGAGACTCATTCATGAATTCAATAAATGTAGTATTATTATTATTATTTTCGTTCATATTTATATACAATTAGTTAAATCCAATAAATTCGATCAAATAGTTTTCATTCGTATTCACATAAGCATTAGTCGCATACAATTAAACAATAACAAGAGTGATCAAGCTCCGATTTAACGAGTTTGTTATTAAGAAGGGTAGACTGATTAAATTCAATCTTATAGTTTTCATTCATATTCATATAAAATTAATTAATAACAATATTGCCTTCACTCAACAAGAGTCATCAATCTCTGATAAAACGAGATTGTTACTTTAGCGAGAATAACTAAATTAAAACTTATAGTTCTCGTTCATATTCATGTACAATAAGTCAATAGATAGTTTTATTCACATTGAACAAACTAGTGTTGTTGTCGTACTCATATGTACTACTAGACAAGTGTGTGCTTATTATTAGGAACCAAAGGTAGATTTTTGAGGAAATAGAACTTATGATTATTAATGTGTGTTTAATTTCATGTTAAGATTAAGAACTATTATTATTAGTAATGTGAGTTAGTAATCGACATTGAATTATAAGTTTATTTTCAGTAACATAATATGTATTTTAAATGTTTATCAAGAATTATTATTAGTACTCCTAGTAGTGTGTGTCAGTTTTTAACATTTATAATTGAAATCATAAGTTTACTTTCAGTAACATAATATATTATTTAGATGTTTATCAAGAATTATTACTATTAGTAGTGCGTGTCAGTAATTGACATTTATAATTGAAATCATAAGTTTGTTTTCAGTAACATAATATATATTTTTAATGTTTATCAAGAATTATTATTAGTAGTAGTGTGTGTCAATAATCGACATTTATAATTGAAATCATAAGTTTATTTTCAGTAACATAATATGTATTTAAATTTTTATCAAGAATTATTATTATTATTATTATTAATGTGTGTTAGTAATTGACATCTAAATTATAATTGGAAATATAAGTTTATTTTCGGTAACATAATATGTATTTTAAAATGTTTATTATGGCCTAAAAAGGGAACGCAAAAAAAATCGTTTCCTACAACTTCATTGTTGTGAAGGTTATGTTATGTCAGATTTCCATTGTTTGAATGACTTATATTTCAAATATTTTGTATCTAAATTATTATTATCAATAAAAAATAATGGGTGTATTTCGCATCTATTCATAATCGCCTTTGTCCTCCAATTTTTTTAGGAAATTAAGTACAAAAACTAGAACAAAAAATTCACAATTTGCTTGAGGAAAAAATAAAAATATAGAGAGAGTAAGAAATTTAAAATGAAAAAAATTATATGATATAAAAATAGAGGTCGAAAAAGTTATCGTACAACTACAAATATTTTTCCATGCCCAAGATTCGAACCCGGATTAGCAGAGAAAGCAAGTAAAAGCAGGAACCAAGTTAGCAGGGTATCAGCACATTGTTCATCTTGCAATTAAATATATTGGTCGAGTGGAAACCCTACAATAGATTATCCTTCAAAAATATTGTGATATGAAATAAAACATTATGTTAGTACTAAAAATATTGTGATACGAAAGAAAACATTATGCTACTACTAAAAATATTGTGATACGAAAGAAAATATTATGTTACTACTTTCAATCCCCTAATCCATTACAGATGCTTTCATTACTTGACGTTCATGTTCTAAATGTTCAATCTGCAAATCCAAATGTTTGACTTAAATTTATGAGGATCCATATGCTACACTTTAATTTTTGGATATTGATTCGTGAACTTAAATTTCTAATTGAAATATATGAGAAATTATTCTATTTCTAAAAGAAATTATTTTCACTTCAATTACTTCAATCTAAGCCTTCTTCACTAAAGGTTACAAGTACTCCGACGACAACTCCGAATTCGGATAAAAATTCCAAAGAAATAAGAAAGGCAAACAACATCTAATTAATCGAAATATTCCGACCTAGTTCTAATTTTGGCGACTTCGTCAAGTGACACACCATAAATTACGGCAAGAATTTCGATGACAAAACGACAAAAAAATTTCGGGTATAAATTCCGACAAACTTTTCGGCAACAAAATCCGGTGCATGGGTTAAGAGAGAATATAAGTTGGAAAGAGGCAAAGTAATTAATCCGAGGTGAGAGAATGGTGAGAAGAGAGAAAAAAATTCATTGGGGTAGGTACCTTGGGACCACAACAAAATTTAAAATTCAAATTCGAAATATTTCAGATTTTGGTTTGAAATTCAAATGAAGATCTCAAATTAGTGGACTTTGGACCCCACTAGTTTTTGGCCAATAAAATCATATGTTGGGACCACATAAACCCGTAGCTTTTCTCTTTTACTCTCTCTCTCCTCATTTTCACATGGGTTTTGACAATCCCACTTAATGCTCCATCAATTCCATTGGTTGGGTATAACAAAAAACACTTTTTACACTCTCTCTCCTCCTTTCCACATGCCCGCCCATTTAATGTTCCTATTCTTTTTCATTATTTGATGACAATAATTCCCAAAAAAAAACAGCCTCCCTATGCAAATACTCTACAATCATTGTTTTCTTAATTCTTGTGCCCAAATAAAATATGAACTATATTTTGGGACGGAGGGAATAGGTAATACATTATATAATAATAATTTTTGAATATATTATCTAATAAAAAATTAGATAAAAATAAATAGTAAAAACAAATTTATTTTAAATTTATTTTCTAGAAACATATACAACCGGTCAGAACGATTTGAAACTTCAAAAACCACGGACCGAAAATCGGTCTATTTTTCATCCCGAACCAAAATATAAAATTAAGGCCCCAATTTCTAGGTTTACCCATACATCTAAGAATTCAATGCTGAATTCCAAGCCATGTTTAGTATAATATATTGAGAAAATTAGGAAAATCAATAGAAATAATCGAATTGTGTATGAAAATGATGCACTGCGACTTAGACTCTTTAAGATCATTGGGGAGGATAAACATAATTTTCCTTATTTATTGATATTGATGGGGTTCTTAAATCCTATGTGTGTGTCGGGGTGGGTCGATTAAATCTTTTGCGACCAACAAAGACTAGAATTTATTTACTAATATATTTTACTAATAGAGTTCCTTCAGGCAAATTTGCATGCCAATTTTTCACATCACCTAAAGATCTCAAAGATCGACATCGACAATATGGATGATGCAACGCTTTTCCGCGGGCCAATCACATCATCAAAGCTTGGGTTTTCAATCCTTTCAAACAAATCGAAAACACGACCAACATCCTCTATATATTGTTCTTTAAGTGGATGAATCTCCATCCATACCAACTCATAGAAAGAAAACCGTCACTCCCAAAACCGAGGCTTGGATGATCGCCAACTAGTTGACGATTCACTTCTATGTTTTGAAAGTCCCTTATCAACTTTCGGAGATGATCCAACTCACATGTCAACTCTTCACTACCCAAAACTACATCAAAAATTACTCCACTTAAGTGCATCATGTCTTTCTCTATAGATTTTCCATCCTCGTAATCAGCCCCACTAATATTTTGGTAAACCAAAAAAATTCCAAAACAGCAGTTCGAATGCCGCCTCTTTGTTCAATCTCTTTCTTAAAATGTTCAAAGGGAAAACAAGAAGATAAAGTCCATCTCATCATATAAGCTCAACATAGTGATATATTTTCTTAAACAAAGACCAACGTGTAACATCAACAACTATGGCTAGTTGGCTACCACAACAGTCAAAGGTACCATCACAGAAAGAACATACACCTGAGTATTGAACATGAGAAAAATATATTTTTAATAATGCTTAATTTTCATCAATTTATTTAATTTTTTTCACTTTAGTAATAGAAAAAGGTTAATTAATAGTATAATTGTATATCTTAATGGGGGCTCCAATACTGAAGGTCCAATCAAATTAAGACATGAGGTGACCAAAAGTCGCAACAGCCATGATGCACCCCAACACATTGAAAAAACAAGTTCAGGCTTTTCTTACTGGGGTGGGGGCTCCAATATTGAGGGTACAGTCAAACTAAGACATGAGGTGACCAAAAGTCGTAACCATGATGCACCCGAACAAATTGAAAAACAAGTTCAAGCTTTTCTTCTTGATGCGATTGAACAATTTAAATGAAAAACAACAAACTAAACATAAAAATAACTTCTCATAAAAAATACTCCAATGGCTCTTACGAGACAAAAAAAATCAGGTTTAAGAAAATAGAATAGAGAGAGTACTATTAACATGAATTACATTAATATGTAGCACCAGTAATATCGTCTAAGAGCAATCGATAGAATGACATGCTGCTAAGATTTACCAAACAACAAGCTCGAATGGACGTCTTCTTCACTATTCATGTTCTTCTTTTAAAAAATAAAATAAAAAATGTGTGAGATGAATTATGAAAAGTTTTAATTTTCTGCTTGGCATTTAAGCAGTTTGTGTTTTCTTCATTTTCTACGGAGTGTTCTACTCCCTTATTTTGGTAATATTCTTTTCGCCTATCAAACAAGCTCGTCTTTTTCACTTCATAGAGATTCCTATATATATGCATAATAATTTTATTTGTCAACCAAACAATCGATCACTTAAGAATTTAGGGCAGGCGGTGTTCATTGGTCTAAGACCAGACAGAGGACTAAAAAAGTCGTAATTCCTTAAGCGAATACTAGACTAGTAAAAAAACTGACCTGATACTATTTTGGAGCTTTTTTTATTTCCACTCTGAAAAAATGATTATCGCTTTTTTTAGACTTGTATACATATTTTATATGATATTTCAAAAATATAACTAATATATACAATAATAATTTTCACTTATCTTATCTATAAAAAAATTAGATAAAATACTTCCTCCGTTCCACAATACATGCATCATATCTCATATGAGCACTAATTCATCAACCAACTTTGACAATCTTTCTCTCAAAATTATGTAAGAAAAAACATATTCGAGTGAGGTCTTGTTAAATTCGTCTCAATGTGAGGATTTCAAATATCAACTTTTTATCATTTTTACCTATACATAATAAGTTATTATTGTCGAAAGAAGAATATTGGAGTCCGTGAAAAAACAAATGGTACATGTATTGTGAAATTGAGGTAGTATGTAGTAAAACGAATTTGCGATATCGTTCTGTGTAACATGTGGAGCTCATAAGATTTTGACACTACAATGTGAACCATAATTCGAGTTATTCTGATTTCTGGGTTCATACCTCGTCTCTCATTGCCATCTCTTTGCCCATTCCACCAAAACCCAGGAAAACCTGCATAATTACGAATTGCAACTCCAACTGACTCCATGGAACTCACACTTTTCTCTCACCATCATCCCCATTTCACTAATAAATCCACCCTTTTTCCTTCTTCAAGTATTCATCTTTTTCCCTCTCTTTCTGTTATTCTGTTTCTTGTAACTGTTGGTGTACTGATAATAACAATGATAATTGACACGCAGATAAGATACCCAGTTGTAGAAATTTAGCAGTATTATGTTGCAGTTGTTCATCTTCTTCATCAAATCATACTGCTAAACCATTAACATTGTCATTGGCTAATGACGGGAGGAGGGCATTCATGAATTGTTTTGTCATTGCAGGTTCTTTAATTATTTTCTGAATTCTTTCCTCTATAATATTGTTCATGATTATTTGTTTTCATTTCTGTGTCAAACCTTATTTTCTGAACTTATTAGAACTTGTTGAGGTGTTCGTATTCATTAGAACTTAACTACACATAATATTGGAACTTATTAGAACTAATTAGAACTTATTGGAACTTATCCGAACTTATTAGACATCAGATTGTTTTAAGGTGAAGAGAATATAATCCTTGTGCTCTTAAATTCTTGGGGTCATATGAAGACACCTCATTGCTAGTTTGCTGCTGGTATTCTATGCTACGTGGACTTTTCATTTTACCTCAACTACCCGCTGTTGGATCAACCCGCTGACATGAGTATGAAGGCTTTGAGACTGCATTTTAGACCAAAAGTATGAACTTTTATACTTCATTTGTGACAGTTAGAAGTGGACCACAAACACAATTACCTAGCTGGTAGTACTTACACGGCCCGTTTGGTTAGTGGTCATAAATGGTGGTAATGGTAATGTAATTTAGTGTAAATTTGTAAAGAAGTTCTCATGTCAATGACCATGGTAATGAAACTTCATCACAAAATATGGGTTTTCCTATATAAATTTTCATTACCACCCAATACCACCTTCCCAAGTGGTAATGGATGGTAATGAGATTTTAGGAAGAAAATGGATGTTTTGGGATCAGGTAGCATTACCATGGGTAATGATGTGGGATTTCCTTTACAAATTTACACTATAATGCATTACCATTACCACAATTTATGACATCTAACCAAACGGGCCATAAAGGATTATCACATTAGATTGGACTATTGGAGATAGGATGTGATTTGGAAGAATATACACATAGTTCTGCAAGTACCTTTGCCGTTTAGTGTACAAATAGATGCTGTGAGTAGGACTCAATATGTAAAGTTTTACCATGGGAAAGTCGGTACTATTTAAATGGTGTAAGATGGACAGAAGGGCATTCTTTTTGTGCTGGGGCAGTGGAGCTGCTGTAGTAATGCTTGGTTTTATGCTATACGGATTAAGTATTCATTGTCATTGTTAGAGTGGCCAATGTCATGGTATAACATATTGGTCTACACATATAGGATAATCAACGTGTCGTATTTTACTTCACAAATCTTTATGGACCACTGGATCATTATGCGTCAGTGAATAAGGTTGATATGGTGCCTTTATGACTAACGCAAGCTGACTATGGGTTGCTACGACCGAGATGACCAATATAGATAACATGTTCTATTACCGGCAACTCTTTTAGGTGATACTGATGAATGGCTCTTCTACTATGTGCCCCCGTTACCATGATTGGCTAATGTGCTCTACTTTTACTTGTAGTCCCCAATATTGCAATTTGGGAACTATAACTGGAAGAAGAGGATTTAGGAAGTAGTAGTAATGAAACATATATGATACTTAGAGATGAATACTCACAGTTGATGGATTTAGTAATCCTCAGGGAAAAAAAAGAACCTAAAGGGGTTCGTTAAAACTATTAATCTCTTCAGAGATTTTACCACACTACTTCCTCACACATCTTAAGTCTAAATTCATGTTCTTAAGCCTCTTCACTATATTACAGGTTCCTGCATCCTTGATAGATGTTTGATAGTCTTTCTATACTATCTCTGCTGATCATCATAGTTATATGGTGTACCACCAAGTGATTTTTCTATATGATGCAGCTGCTGGGCTGTGCATTGCTGATGCGGCTGGGGCTGTCAGCACAAGCAGAAGAGCTGTAAGGTTTCTGTATGCTTCTCCAATTTATTTTTACTACTGCAAATTCCTCTTTAGTTTCAATGGGTTTATGGATCTTTATTCTTACCTGTTTCACAGCTCAGAGGAGCAAAAGTACCTGAGAGCGAATTTACAACCCTTCCCAATGGTCTAAAGTTGGTGAATCCACCTAAATTCTCTTTCTTACATCTTTCTCAATATCTCCAACTTTGTTGCATTATGAATGCTTTATGGTCCAATCTTGTCTGCTGCTCATGCATCCCTTTGCGTTGTAATGGATAAATAATTTTGCTGTAGAAATTTGATCTAATGTCAAAGAATTTTGGCATATTGCATTAGTATAAACTTCATTTCTATGTATATAAAAAACTTCTAAAGTTGATATAGGCTTTCGAAGTCGAACTCTTAGCTTGAGTTGTATTCAGGAAGTTAATTATTTGTTTATCTTGTTAAAGAACCATTTTACAAGGTCTGTTTGTTTGCTCCTTCCCTCAAGTTCTCATGTATCACATTCTGTAGGTATTATGACTTGAAGGTTGGAGGCGGGGCACAAGCTGTAAAGGGATCTCGTGTAGCAGTATGGTTGTGACTCAATTGATTTAATTCTGTCACTTGTTATTAATGCATGATACTTCTTAAAAATATACTTGGTTATGCTGAGAAATTAAATTATATTGGCATTTTTAACAATTCGTACAGCATAATTTGTCTTAATAATATTCAATTTTGCGTCACATTATTCCAAGTTACCATATTTTGTCTCCATCTGTCCAGATATTTGTGTCTCTATTTCTTCTCAATGCCGATCACTTTAAGAGCTATTGAAGGAAAATAGGGGCTAAAAGTGAATAATGCATATATGGGTGTATAAGCAGACGTTCCTTACTCTCTTCTCATCTCAACTTCTTTAACTTGTTGTGTCCTAACAAGCTGATGACTCGAAGAACAAATGAACAACCTTAGAGTTGACAGTAATGCAAGATTTTGTATAGCCACAGGAGCAACGAAGCATAAGGGCTTTTGACAAAAGCTCCTAAATTGTAATTAAGTACTTTGGCTTTGGTGATGCATGATGATGATCTATCTCACTCAATTTGAGACCTGTGTCTGCTACCCTTATAGGTGTTCTGCCTACAATTGTATTTTAAGCCTTCTTTGTGTTGTCAACTGTCACTCACATAAAAGGTAGCAGTTTGTCAGATGCATTCAGTATGTTCAACTTGATCATGCGAATTTTTTATAGGTGCATTATGTTGCTAAATGGAAGGGCATCACTTTTATGACTAGTAGGCAAGGGATGGGAGTTGGTGGTGGGACGGTAAGATATTTCCTTTCCTCTTGCGTGTAATTTTCTCTCTAGTAATATCAATGTGAATAGAGTTAATGGATAGCTAATGTGTGAACCCGTCTGACCTGCATTACCTTTTATTAGCTAGATGGCCTTTCCATGTTCAGTAACTTCCCTCTCATGGTACCACCCTAAGCATCTGGTCTCTTTATTCTACTGGGGTCCTTTTAAACCTATATACTAAGACCTGGCCAAGTGATGCAACTATTTGAAGCCAATAAGATTAGAGTTACACCATCAATCTTTGCTCATTTGTAAAGATTACGTCAGGATCTGTTATCTTCTATTACTGTACATGAATTTACATTGGTTTCATGTGCTTCCTGAATCTGGGCTATTAAGAATTCATGTTCCACTGACAGTTCTGCCTGAATATTAGGTTCCTTTCTGTTCCCATTACTTTATGCATATACGTGAAAGCTATTGTATTTCTGCAGGTGCTGCAAATATTCAGAATCTAATGTTTTCTCAAGTTCTGGACTCTCTTTCTTGTTTTTCTTGGTTAATGTGGACTTTTTTTTCATGTTTGCAGCCTTACGGCTTTGATATTGGCCAGTCAGAACGGGGCACAGTTCTTAAGGGTTTAGATCTTGGTGTTGAAGGCATGAAAGTGGGTGGCCAGGTGAGACCCTTTGTAATTGAAGTTCTTTATTCTAAATGGAAACAAATGTGTCTCAATTACTTCTGCCAAAAATGTGATATAAAAAGTGTAGCTAAATGTTTTCTGGAATGATAGATAGTCTTGATTGCTCAAATGATTTTGCAGATTTCTTTGCACAAAATAGGTTTCCCTTGTGCCAAGTTCTATTAATCTCCATTTCCTCTTTCCTAACTGTGGAGCTCACTACTTAAAATATGCAGCGATTGTTGATAGTTCCTCCTCAACTAGCATATGGAAGCAAAGGAGTCCAAGAAATCCCTCCAAATGCCACGATAGAGGTAAGTTAAAATCAGACTTCTAATAGATCTCACTACTGATGATGGGTAACCAGCAATGTGACTTTTCTATATGTAAGCCTCCTTTGCACATTCTAAACAGTCTCGACAACCATTTTCTATTCTTATACGATAAACCTATACATGTGGAACAAGGTGTGCAATTGCTACTTTTCCGTTTGCTCTTTTGCACTTTCTAAACAGTCTCCACACCCACATCTATTATTTTTGCGTGCTCTTCTTTCTCATGTTCTTCATTTCAAGAAATTTCTCAGACAAGTATTATCAATTTCCTTCTCCGGCACTGCAAATGGAAATCATAATCTTTACTCCTATTTGTGCAGCTGGATGTGGAACTATTATCCATCAAGCAAAGTCCATTTGGGTATGCCATTGTATTGTCAATCAATCTACTTTTATTCTCAATATTGATAACTCATTTTTGGCTTTATTATATTTTTGGAACTGCAGGTCTCCAGTGAAGCTTGTGGAAGGATGAATTGGTTCATTGGTATGTGCAATATCTTAGTTGCTGTGGTAAGAAAAGTGAAAATATCACTTATATTCTTTCTTGTAGATGAACAATCTTCTAACTCTATCCATTGTAAATTTATAATTCGATATTCTGAAAATACATCTACAAATAACTGAATAAGTAGGGAGTATTTGCTTATATTCTAAGTTCGCAATTTTCCTATAGCATGCTAGCAAGTACTTGCAGAACACAAGCATGCATATATTGAAAAACCTTACCTAAGTTCTAACTAGACTCGTGTGTTAATTTATAATTGCGAACATATACCCTAACACTATGTTTGGTATTTTTTTAGTAAAGGAAGGGAAAAGAAAGGAAGAGAAAGGAAAAGAAAGGAAAAGAAGAGAAAAGAAGGTAGTTGTAGTTTCCAATGTTTGGTATAATTGGTGGATTTGAGAGGAATCACATGTTTGGTTGTCATTAGTAATGGAAAGGAAAGGGAAGAAATAAAGAAAACATAAGTAAAAGCTTGTTAGCTTTCTTTCCAGTCAAATTCCTCCAATTTTGGGAGGAAAGGAAAACAAGGATTTAAGAGTATTCTTTTCCTTCCACTTCCTCTCCTTTCCAATCAAACCCCTCTTATTTTCTTTTACCAAACATGAGAAAGTTTGTTTTTACCTTTCCTTTCCTTTCTTTTCCATCCAAATCCTTCCTACCAAACAAAGCCTAACATGGTAGTGGATAGAAGATGGGAAGGACGCAACAGCTATATAAACGGATTCTAATACAATCATAGTGAATCCTTCATAAAACTTTAGAGGAAATGTCACAATTTATTCTGTAGAGAGAGAGCAGGGAAACCCTCCGTGTAAATCCAATACCGATTCGATATTAAAGAGGTTTTTGCGATATCAAATTGCTCTTAGAAGGGTACCAAATGCACTTCTTACCAAAAAAAAGGAACACATCTTTTAGAAATGAAATCAAACTTTCTATTAATTACCCAAATTTCTAATAAGCTATACCATTTTAGCACTAGTATCATTTGGAAAAGGTTTGGATACCATTGAACTTTTTTGTTTTTATTTTGACCTTTCTTTTTGGTAACAACTTAGAATGAAGCAAAGAGCTAGTGAAAGAAGTGCCAAAACTGATACCTGTTCACTATTTTGATCATAACTTTTGATAAAAAATTGATAATTAAGAAATTCCAGTTGGATTGGAAACTAGACTTCAAGGGCTTTTCAATGATAGGTCACACGCTCCAAACGGACTTCTGGTTTGAGAGATACAGCATTCGCAAGTTGACGCAAAATGGCAGTTTTCCCGCCCGATCGGGCCCGAGAGCATTTACATCTGGCTGCGTTTTAGAGTTAAAAACAAGAGGAAAACACTCCTGCCCGATGGGATCGGGCGAGCTTGCCCGATCGGGCGGCAGTCCGTCATATTTCCGAAACAAAGAGTCTTTCGCCCGATGAGGTCGGGCGAGTTGGCCCAATCGGGCTGAGCACCCCGAAGCCTATTTTTGTTAGGTTTTTAAAGCTTCCCTAGGTTAATATAAATAGCTTAGTCTATTATTTTGTCACACACTTTTTTCATAACTTTACACTTTTCATTAAAAAAAAAAACTTTGATTTTAGTGCTCAAGAAAGCCCACAAGATCCGATCTTTTTCTAAAGATTCTCGTGGTTTTTAAAGCTTCATCAAAGGGGTTTGGAGATCCACATCAAAGGCTATGAAGGGTGTTCGTTGCTTTAAGTGCCAAGGTACTGGTCATGTTACAAAGGCATGTCCTAATAAAGTGTTGGTGTCTCTTGAGGATCACACAATGTTGTTGGCAAATTACCTTTCTAGGAGGAACAACAATGACGAGAGGATGCTTGCGGCAGACATGGGGGAATTGAGGGTTGATGTCGAAGATAATTGGGAAGATCAAGAAATTCAGCAACTTGAAATGAATGATAAGATGGTAGGTTTGCTTAGAACCATACTCCATGTTGATGTGCAATTACAAGATGGTCAAGAGCAAAAGGAAAACTTATTTCATACGAGATGCTTAGTGGGTGGAAAGAGTTGCTCTTTGATTGTGGATGGGGGTTCATGTACAAATGTCGTTGCTAGTGATCTTGTGCATAACTTGAATCTTCATACAAGGCGGCATGTGAGACCATACAAGCTGAATTGGCTTAATGATAGTGGCTCTTTACGGGTGGATAAACAAGCCTTAGTGACGTTTTCCATTGGTAACTACAAGGACGAACTTTGGTGTGACGTTGTACCCATCACAGCTTGTAATATTCTGCTGATAGGGAGACCTTACACAATGGACGAACTAATATGTATAGCGTGAAGACAGATGGGAAGAGACTTGTTTTAGCGCCACTACCCCCAAGGGTGGTGCAAGCTAACCCTATTGCTTCTCCTATTTCTATTGATTGCAGGTCAACCAACGTGGGCAAAAAGGATAGGAAGGCTAATACATTACACTTAGCACGAAAGCCGAATGCTTTTGGAGTTGGTGATTTTGTATTTTTGAGTCTTAATGCACATAAGATATACAACAGCTCCAAAGGGAAGCAAGAGCCGATCGTAGAAGGGCCTTTCAAGGTTTCTCATCGTGAAGGCTATGATACTTACCATGTCCTACTTGGAGGTGGCGTTTTGGGGACGTTTAGTGCTGCTGATTTGGTTCCCTGCTTACCGGATGAAACTTGAGGACAAGTTTTCTTCAAGAGGGAGAGTATGATGTGGATGTGATATGGAATAGGAGTGTTAGTTATGTAGAGTTCTAGTTCTGTTAGAATTCTATGTAATTTAGGGTTTAAATTTCTGATTTGTATGTATTTCATTGGCATTAGGACTTTGTTTTAATTAGAGTTTGATTTGCATTAGGTTTCTAAGCACATAGGCGTGTGGATTGATACCCTTAGCCGTGTGAATAGATAGAAAAGTTTGTTAGATATTTTTAGTTATCCTTTAGGACTTCGGTTTTCTAGTTGGTATAGGTGTCTTCCAAGCCTATATATGTTTTATTTCATTCATCAATAAAAATCAAATTTGTTTTGGTGTTTATTAAGAGTGCTCGTTGAAGAGACCTTCGTGTGTTAGCGAACCACAAAAACTCAAACCGAGACTTTGAGAGGAGATTGTGCCGAGACCACAACTTTCCAACCTTTAACCGAGACTTAAAGGATCAATCTATCCTTTATATTTTCGTGCATTAATAATCATAAAACACAAAAATATTTCCAGATTGTTCATCGGTGTTACGTAAAATCATATTACTTTGATTTTAGTGCTCAAGAAAGCCCACAAGATCCGATCTTTTCTAAAGATTCTCGTGGTTTTTAAAGCTTCATCAAAGAGGTTTTGAGATCCACATCAAAGTAATCTGATTTTACGTAACACTGATGAACAATCTGGAAATATTTTTGTGTTTTATGATTATTAATGCACGAAAATATAAAGGATAGATTGATCCTTGAAGTCTCGGTTCAAGGTTGGAAAGTTGTGGTCTCGGCACAATCTCCTCTCAAAGTCTCGGTTTGAGTTTTTGTGGTTCGCTAACACACGAAAGTCTCTTCAATTAGCACTCTTAATAAACTCCAAAACAAATCTCTCTCCTTATATTAATGCATTAAAAAGCCTTTATATAGGCGTGTAGCACAAATCAAACAAAGCAAAACCCTAGTCATACTAGAAGTAGGAAACTAAAACAAGATAACAAGGAAATAAACACACTCCTAATCCAAGTGGAACAAGCTCCAACTTGGCGCCTACTAACTAGACTTCTAATGAATCTATAATCCTACTCCAATTAGGAACATTTAGTAATACTAGGTACCAAATAGTATGTTCGATACCGTGTCGCATCGAACAATCTGATGCATATCCAAACTCAAGAGAGTAGAATAAAACTCTTGACATATCAATTTTGATGTTGGTGCTCTTCCTACAATGATTCTCTGCTAATCGACATAATAAGCATGCATAAAACAGGGTTAGGATGAACAAGAACAAGATCCACTCCGAAATAAAAAAAGAGCTAGAAGACCATCTCTTATTTGGAACTCTACAAATGAGAAGATGGGTGGGGAGGAAACAAAGGATGCCCTTTAGAGTTCCTTTTTTTTCCTTTGCTCAAGTGTCATAATTTGAATATGGAAACAGGAAGAAAAATGCGAGGCTCTTTCTTGAGGAAAATCCTTGTTCTGATTTTGTAACTTTAAGGCTTTAAGAGAGAATCAATCACCACCTCTATCAAATAAGCCTTACCCTCCTTCCAGAGCACTGTTATTTTTTTTACTCCTCCCCCAAC
The DNA here is from genome assembly GCA_947648045.1 of Beta corolliflora. Lineage (NCBI taxonomy): Eukaryota > Viridiplantae > Streptophyta > Magnoliopsida > Caryophyllales > Amaranthaceae > Beta > Beta corolliflora. The sequence continues at coordinate 89,342 of CANSZD010001674.1, read as the reverse complement.
CCCCTTGCTTGACTTACTTTTTTCTTTCAAAAACTTTTATTGAGGATACAGAAGCGAGATGAAGACCTATTTGAAATAACATAACCCTAGAACTTCTGCATAAATCACATCATCATCTCAACCGTCCATCAGAGCTAGAAGAAAAAAACGAATACTAAAAAGAATGTAACATGTATTAAGATTAGCATCACATGTATCGGTGAAAGAAGAGCAGACTATTCAACTAGAGTTACAAATAAAACAAAATTTGTTGATCTATATACAATTCCTCCAGCAATTGCAATTTTACCCATCTCTGGACCAGATTCAAGCAGGTCAGGTTGTAATATAGCACATGGAGAGCAGAGATATCTTCACCTCCTATAACGATACCGCTTAAAGTTGAAATACACATGTAGTATGCCTCTTTCAAAGGTGCATTTGTAACCCTTTTTATGGGAATACTCCCACTCTTTATTCACAATCCGGAAGGCCTGCAAGACACGATCAAAAACATGAGTTAACAAGTTCTTGGTAGTGTTAAGTGGTAAACTTCAAATACCAGCGGTAAGAGGTAAATTTTCAAGACACTAGGACAGGAGAGAAAATGAAGGAATACAAAAGGAGATCAGATACATACTATGTCTTCGTAAGGAGGACCAGCATGGAACCGAATAATACAGGTCTCACTGCTGTCGCCATCTTTCTCAATAAAGTACGTAGGAGCCTTAATTTTATCAACAAGGTCTGGGTAGAAAATATTGAACTTGTAGCCTTGGACAATCTTGGGAGGAGGATTATCATGGTCATAATGTGTCTGATTATACTTGTTCCATTCATAACCGGTATGAACTCGGTTAAAATACTTCGGCTTTCTTGGGCGATATTTGTCATGCCACCAATAAACCTGTAAAAACAACAGCTAATTAGTTTCTCACTCAAGGAACCTTGAATTGCAATACTGGAAGCAAAAGGACAAAAACATTGCCAAAGCACCCAGTGTAAGATACCTGTGAATCCAGATTGACTTCAGCACCAGAGCCAAATACCACGTCACCATCCTCCATGGATCCCATAAGTTTTTTCGCCCTAACCTCAAAGTCATCCTCCGGCTGAGCACGTGGTTTTGCTGAAACCATTGCTTCCTTCAGCCGCTTTTGCTGTTCCTCCAAAACAGCTAAACGCTTCTTCTCCTGTTAATGCAGCAACTTTAGTGTAAGTACACAAAAAGGAAAAAGCATAATCAACATAATCGAGAAATAAATAATAGATCACAACATCAGAAAAAACTTACTAATATAACCCTGTCCTCCTCAGGATCAATTGCTTCTTCATTATCTTCACCATGTAAGAGCTGTGGAGAAAATGAACCATCCTCTGCTTCCGACTCCTGAGCTTCTTCATATGTGATGGGTTCTGGAGAGAATGCTCTAACATCTAGACATACTAAATGATTCAGCCAGCTGTGCTAGAGCAAATTATCCTCAATTACGAAAAAAAAAACATTTAGCACTCAGGAGTAAACTCATACCTTCAGCTTCTTCCTCACTTTCATCCTCTTCTATCTTCTCCTCCTCAGACTTCATCATTTCATCTTGGAGAGGCTGTTCAAGGCGGTGCAAATGTTTCCTTAGCATCTTGGCATGGATTTCCTTTAGACAAGCCTGCACATATTGGCAATTAATTTCAACTGAGAGACTGTTCACTGTTTTCAAAAAATAGACTCAAAGGTTTAACACTAAGCAATGAAGTACCAAACAACCTGGCATACACACCTTTGCCTTGTAAATGTGAAGCCGTTTGACTACAGCTTCCCAATACTCAACCACCTTGGCTTTCCCAGAACGCATCTCTGACTCAATTTGTGCTTGTAGTGCTACCAAATCTTTGTAACTCTTGCCTTCCAGGAAATTTCTGACATCTGTTTCAATACTCGAATGCAGACCTCTTTCTTCAGCAAGTAACTCAGCAGGAGGCTGCTCCCCACGCACTCTAGCTCGATCAATTGCATCTTTTCTCCTAGCTTCACCCATTTCCCACTCGCAAACCACCATCAATGCCTGCCAAATCATACAGCGATAGGAGAGTCAATTAAGGGAAGCATTAATATCAAGTAGCCTATAAGGAATAACAACCAGGATAACTCCTTCATATCCCCTCTACACTACTGCTTTACCAGATGTGAGTAGCAAAACTCTAGAGTCTAGTGCTCAGCACATTGATAAAAAGATGAGCAAAGCGGGCAGGAGACATGATTCAAGAATCAAATCAGTATAAGACAAAAGCTGTAAGGAACTATGACATAAGGGAAGGTACCTCACATCCATTAAGGGTTCATAAAGGCTAGCCAACAAGCAAGGTGGGGCACTTAGGATATAACTGAAAAAGAAATTGAAGCCCAATAAATAATTTCAAAGTACTGAAACAAGAGCTTGGGAAAAGTTTCTCTACTTCCTTGGCAGATAGGCTGATTTCTAGAGGAATCCACCAACAAGTGGTGATAACGAACACATAATGTCTAGAAACCCCTTGAATGATGGTTCATGTTCCTAAGCAATGGAATTAAGACAAAGTCATTGCATTACGTACAGGACAGTTCAAAATAGGTTTTCAACTTGTCATTCCGAGTAATATTATTCCGTAACATGTTTTAAATTATGCCACAAGATCAGTTATAACCATCGATTTTCTGTATCAGTCATTATATTCATTATTGAAACTGTTAAGCACATTGAAACAACTTTATTCACATACTTCCTCCGTTCCATAATAAGTGAAACACTTACTATTTTGGAACGTTTCAAAATAAGTGAAACATACCTTAAATGGAAAAAAAGTGACAAAATGACAAGAGTACCCATCACAAACTTGTGTGGTTTGCTTTTCTCTCTCCTCCTTTTGATAATGAAAAGGGCATTTTATGACTTTTTGACTTTTGAAAGTGATGTTTATTAAATCTTGTGCCCAATCTCCATGTTTCACTTATTATGGAACGGAGGAAGTATATGATAAGTTTTACACTCACTTTAACCACTAATAAATGTTTAAAACGCTAACATAACAAGGTTTCAACAAATATGCCAAGCCCAATTTGCAAGCCACGGAAACATTCCTCAACGAGGATTGTTGAAGTTGGAAATTGAATGAAGGGCCAAATTAAGACAAATCAATACAAAGATATTAAGCATAACAGACACATTATTCTTATTATTAAAAAAAATCCTTGTGACAAGATTGTCTCTAAACAGAAAGGTGCTTCCATTCTTATATTGGAATTGGAAGAGAAAGCTCAATTTCTAAGTCAAACACTATTTCTACTAAGGCACCTCCCTTAGATAACTAAGAGGAACATTGACAAAGACAAACTAAGATCAACACAAGAGGCAGCAAATAAGGTTCTTCTAACTAGAAACTGAAATATTCTGACAGCTGACATCAAAAAAGGAGTTTCTTGCAAGATGCTCCAAATTCTCTATTGGGTGTTTGAGAGTGTGGTTTTCTTTTCCTCACCCTTTTCAGTTGTATATTTGTTTTCATGCTTGGTCTTCCTCTGGCAGCTTGTCCTTGATGATAAAAAGTTGTGACTTTGTCTGGTATTTAGCCAATTGTCTCAAATAAGCGAATTACCAAGTCAAACAGCTAATGTGGATGTTTGGTAACTAACAGATAGGAAACTGGAAAAAGTGGGTTGCATCTAGTTCACTAAACCTAAAAAACATTGAAGAATAACGTTCTGGTTTGAGCGGATTGGAGAGCAGCTGCAACATTCCATTGAATGGCACAATATTTCACGTGTGCTGAAAACGGATATAGCTCTATTTTACTTTCAATTCAAAAATTCCACAGCGACAAATTCAACTATTGTCCATTATTAGACAATCTTCATCAAGAAAAGGGAAGTCATCCCAAAAAAGGAATAAGAACACCAAAACTAAATTAGGGTGGGCGGGCGGGTGGGCTTTCGACACTTTTTTTTATTGTTTTTCTAATGTTCTGTTACTTGATTTGCTATCATATAGATTATATCTTGTGCATTTGCTAACAACAACATATTCTTTAAGAGAACGACGTGCCACTAGTGGGACTTGATCCAATGAGCTCACCGTAGGTCATCAGGAACATGTCTTTATTAAGCCAATTCTTACATATACTTCCTCTGTTCCTAAGTAAGTGTTACATTCACTTTTTCACATAAACCAATGCGCTTCTTTGATCATTAATATCTTTAATTGCGCACAAGTAAAGTTGATATTTTGAAAGTATACATAGAGACGAATCTAACAAGATCCCACTTGAATATGTTTTTCTTTATTTAATAGCGAGTAAATAGAGTCAAAGTTAGTTGATGAATAGTGTCAATTTACTCAACATATTACTTATTTAGGAACGGAGAAAGTATATGTTTTACATCAAAATGACTTCACTAAATTACTTACTGTAAATTTCATAATTAATATTTTGTTTTGTTTCGATCCAAACAATGAAGATGGTTGGTATATTAAGACTATGACATACTTCCCCCATTCTAAATTATTTGCAACAAGAAGGTGAAGCACAAGTTTTAAGGAGAGGAAATATGAAGAGCGAAGTAAAAGGAGGGGTCTATGTGATAAGGAGAGAGATAAAGAGAATTCATTACCAAATAAAGTATGTTGCAACTAATTTGAAACTTCCATAAAAGTAAACTGTTACAACTAATTTGGAATAGAGAAAGTATTAATTAATAATTAAATTATAAGTCTACTAATAAACAATTAATTGTTATCTAATTACACAAATAAGGCATTTAGTATGTAGGATAAGTATTAAGGCGGTTACAAGGGTGAGATGAGGATAGGAAATTAGTGTAAGTTGGATAAGAATATATTATGGTTTTTCCTTGTTTGGTATGAATTAAAAGTAAGTTGGGGATAAATGATCAATATTACCAACATATCCTTACTAAATCTCTCGTTCATTCCTTTTTTTGAGGATAAAAGAATCCTTGTTCGGAATGAATTAGGAGTAAGTTGGGAATAATGATTAGTATTTCCAAATATCCTCATTGATTCTCATTCAATCCTTTCTTTAAGGACCAAAAATGTCTTTTTCTCCACCATCTTTATCCCTCACTTCATAGAGCTCCTCCACCAAGTAATTTTTTTTGGTTTTTTGTCCCTAAATGGCTAAATCCCTAGCCTCTTTCCCTCATAATCCCCATCTCCCTTAACAAAAGTATAGGAATTCTCCTAAGCTATCCCCCCTTATCCCCTATACAATTATCCCAAAAGTTAACTATTTGCAAATTAGCAACTCAATAAAATTGTATATATAAAATACGAAAAGTTGGTGTATATAACACCAACTATAGTTTAGGTGCATGTGGCAACACAAACTAAAGCGCATAGTTTGAGTAGCACGAATTGTGATAATGGAAGCACACACTGAAATTAGACTCATCGAAAGCCGAAAATTTCACTGGAACTCTACCATCGTTTTTATTTTACTAATTGTTGTGACTTTAGCCTTTTAATATTTCCCTCATTTAAGTTATTTCTCACATGTGTCTCCCACTCTCCCTATTACTCGTCTCCCTCTCAAACTCAACTCTTTTAACCTATCCACACCAACTGAAACCTTAGTGTTCAAGTGTTGGAAACCATAGCAGAATCAAATTACTCTTCTTCCAATATGATGTTGAGCTCAAAATATAATCAAGCACAAGTCCAAATTGCAAATTTTTAATGCAATATTGGAACTTTAATGGCAATTTTATTCTGTACCTTAACATAAAAAAAGATGAGCTGATGAGTTTGCGAGGGAGATGAGTAACAAAGGAGGCTCGTGATGTGGGAAATAACTCAAATGAAGGAATTAAAAATAGGCTAAAGTCCAAAAATAATAATATAAAGAAGATTATAGGGTTCTGAAGTAATCTGCAGCTTCCAACAAGTCTCGTGTCAATGCAGGCACCCATTAGTATAGTTTGTATTGTGGAAGCTATGACTTTAGTTCATGCTTCTCTCTGCACCAAAGTTCAAAGCTATAGTTGGTGTCATATAGGCCAACTTTTCCTATAAAATATTCAAAAGAATGACTAAAATCTTCTCTATAAGTGATGTAATTCTTCAATAGTATTGGTAGGTCAATACCCTTGTTTGTCATTTTACGCAATCAAGTAGTTACAGCTATGAGCTAAGTTTTGCCAAACACATCTACATAAACAACAATCGGAATCGGCTGGTCAAATAAACCTAATAATAACAGTAAACAATTGGCTCTTAGATCAAAATTAACAGTTGGCTCTTAGATCAAAATCAAACAGCAGCCAAGTGCAGCTTGAAAATCAAGAAGCTGAACTATGATCAAGAAACTACAATAACATGTTTAAAATACTGAACGTGCTCTAGGTTCCTTATAAGGTACATTCACGAACATATAAAGTTGGATGGAGTGTGCTTGCTGCCAACGACGCGCTAAATAATGCAAGCTGGAATCGGTACCTCGTCTGCTTTGGATTGCTTTTGATTTGCCAGATAAATGCCCTAACTCACAAAAACTTTTAAGCCACACACTGTACCTAAGGGACTTGCTAAGATATCAACCAAAGCAACAGTCTTTTAGAACCATGTTTTACATCTTGATAAAGCATTGTCAACAGTTGATTTCTTGTTTAACTCTTCACCATTTGCATCCTACCAATATTGGCATCCAACCAATATATGCTTATTAATTAATACCCTCAAAGTACCTCAAAGCTATTCTAATACATAAAAATCCCTTTGTATTGTCCAACAGAAAATGGGGAAGTCACTCCATTCCCCACTCCATCCGAAGAATATAATGAGAGAAGATGTGAGTTATGTGAAAGAAAAATTCCTGATTGATAAGCTTTGTAAAAAAATTTGGGTATTATTGAGTCAAAATTGTTGTACTTTCTCCGTAACATAATAACTGCAACAAATGGGTATTATTTGTGAGGTATAAAATATTCATTTGTTGCGGTTATTTTGTTACGGAGGAAGTATATGAAAAAGGTACCAACATCACCTATTAGCTTAAGATGGTGAAGTTTTGATTTCAATATACAACACTTGTGATCGATATTAATGAGTAAATACTAGATACCCAATTAAAAAATGTTATCAACAAAAAAACTGTTCAAAACAATTATGAACTAGGCACCACTCTTATGCGAAGCTTCTTTTTAATTTTTTTTTGTTTTCCACTTCAAGCGAACAAATTCTATAAGCTACCAGCGCTACCATATAAGAGTGTAAGACCCAGGAAATTCCTCACTCTGAAACGTTCTGGATGAAATTATGCTCAGAACAACTGTTTGTTATATATTCAACCACAATGTTGTATATTGAACCATATTTATTGTATATAGAATCATAAAAGTTGTATATGAAAATCAGGTATGAACGTTATATAAGATGGTGAATTTTCATATACAACATTTGTCATTTGATATGCAACATTTAGGATTATATACTGAACAACTATAAGACACTATTATACTACTTATTACTTCAGATCAAAAATGCAGAAATTTCAATTAGTAAGAGTAAAGTATTACCTCCCAATACTCCACATGAGTTGGTGTTGCCCTATCTAGACCAAGATGCAGTTTTATATCATCATGAAGCTCCTCAATTTCTTTAACAGTCAAACCCTGCATAAATCCAGCATATCCAAAACACCATATCAAAAACAACACTTCCAAAACCGCATCAAATTCAATCAACAAGCGAAAATAAACACACAAACATTGCAGAGACAATTCAAATTACTCCAAAACAAAAACAAAACAAAAAAAAAAATCCTCACCTTGAAGACCATGTAAGGCTCATCCAATTCGACATCGAATTCATCCGAATCATCAAGATATTTAGTAAGAACATCAATCGGCTTAGTTCGACCTTCGAGCAATCGAATCCTAGACCTAACCTTACTCTGATCAAAATGAAATTCCTCCTCTTTCTTCTCAAAATCATCAGCTTCAGCCCTAGCTCTTTCTCTCTGCAACAACATCATCTCTTCTTCTCTTTGCGCCTTCTCCAACGCTCTCTCTTCTCTCCTCTTCTTAACTTTCTCAATCTCCGCCATCCTTTCCTTCTGCCTCTTCTTCTCCGCCTTCACAGTGTACTCATCCAACGGAACTCCATGAGTAACATCCTTCTCAATTTTCTTCCTCCAAACAAATTTCTCGTTGAGGTTCGAGTCTCCGAAAGGATTCGAATCGTTGGAGTAACCGGAAACAGTCTGAGTCTTGAGCTTCTTCGCTACTCTCATTGCCTTCTTCTGCGCTTTCTTAGCGAGGTATTCCTTTATCTCTTCTTCCGAAACCTTTTTTCGCTTGCTATTACTTCTGGTGTCGCCGGAATCTGAGGATTCCGGCGATGATTCTCGTCTCCGGCGACGATGGCGGCTGCGGTTGCGGGTGGAATCTGAGGAGTAATCGGACTCGGAAGGTGAATTGGCTGAGTCGGAATCGTCGTTGGATCGTCGGCGTTTGGTTCTGCGAGAGGAGGAGGAGTGTTTCTCTGATCGACTACTCTTGCTTCTCTCGTGTCTCCCCATGCTTGGCTGGTTAGGGAATTTGGTTGGAGAGAAGTCGGGAGATTGAAGCTTAACCCTTAGCGAGAAACTACTTTACAAGTGGGAGAATGGCGGTATAAGTCTATTGATGTGTTTTGAGGTTTTATAGGTCACTATCGGGCATGTTCTCCCCACCTTATTTTCAGTTCAGTTCAGTTCAGTTGTTTTATGCCGAAAAGAACAGACCCTTAGTTAAGTTTAACGTCATACCAATTAGTTACATGCTTCAACTTATTAGTTGTGCCAAAAATATAACTATTGATTGATAATGTGGATGTCATCTAGTTTAATTGGCAAAGTCTTGTGAAGGTAGTATCCAAGACTTGGCATTGAATCCCGTCTATATCATTGCGCTTAGTCGGTCGCTCATTTACACTAAAAAAACTATTGATAATAATTATTAAATCATAACTACTAATTATAATATAAACCAAAATGTTATTAACCTTTAACACAAAACAATATTATTGTGCCAAAAATAATAATTATTCAACATAATACCATAAGTAATAACTACAAAGCTATAGTCACTACAAGAAAAGTGCCAATTAACGACGGCTTTTAGCCGTCGTTGGTAGCCTAAAAAGCCGTCGCTGAATAATCAACGACGGCTAACCGTCGTTAAATGACCGTCGGTAAAAAGATGGTCGGTGATACAAACATCAACGACCGTCAAGCCGTCGGTGATATATTCAACGACGGTTTTAGGACAATCAGCGACGGTTTATAAAAGCCGACGTTGATACCCAGTCAACGACGGTTTTAAACCGTCGTTGATTTCGATAAATCAACGTCTGCTTTTAACAGTCGCTAAGATGTTAAAGCAGTCGTTGATTTCGTTTCAATGGGTGCATACAGAACCTTTCAGCGACTGTTATAGCCGTCGTTGATTTATTGTTTAACCGTCGCTGTTCTTAAAAAATAATATTATTTAAAATTCTATTGTTCTTAATAATAATTAAACCTGTACCTGCACAGCTGCACCTAAATATACCACGCTAAAGCTGTTTCTCCATCGCATTCAATTTTTTCAATTACAAAAATATGCAATTTTGATATATATTAAAATTTACATAGATACTTGTATAATTACATGAAATAGATTACATTTATGTACACAAAATAGATCCCGATGTCGGGAAATAAAGTAGATGTCGGTGTTTACAAAAAATATATATCGACAAAGCTAGAAACTAATAAACTAGATGCCGATAAATATAGACACTAAATGTCTATAGTTAGACAAACTACCTAGATTAAATATATGTACGCAAAATAGATCCCGGTGTCGGGAAATAAAGTAGAAGTCGGGTTGAAAATAAAATAACCCGACACATCAAGAAACGAAGAGAGATGCCGATAAGTATTTACACTACAAGAAAATAGTTAGACTAACTATATCCAACTAAGTTACTTACCTAGTTGCCAAAACCAAAAAAACTACACTGTCAAGGGTGGCTCTGTAGCACTACCGCCACCACCAAACCCTGGGTCATCTTCTGGTCTGCGTTGTGGAGTGGGGCCTGGGTTGCAACCTGAGAACATGTGGCCGAAACTAGACATGTTCCTCATCATTTCCTATATGAGGGCCCGACGTGACTCTTCCACCCGTCTTTGCGACCATTGCCTCCACCTCTCCCATCCGTGCAGCGACCTTTGCCTCCACTTGCGCCTCAATCTGAGAAAAAATGGACGGCTCATATGGTTGTGACGAGCCGCCATCTCCTCGCCCTGATGCAGAGTTGTAGTACAAATGATCTCCCTGACCCAACCCCTGAACTTTTCCTCTGTTCCTCCCCCCAACTGTCTCCCAATACAACAGATCAGGGTTCGGCTGTGACCCCTGAGTGGTACAATGATCCAGCTTCTTATTGTATGTCTCCTGCATTTGGTTAAATATACACATATTCAAATAATATAAAGTGCCAAAATGGCGTATATTTGGTTATATCTTTCCTATTTTGTGTATTTTCAATCAAAACAACTTAGAATCACATTAAACTAACTATATATATGATGTTTGAGGTGTTTATAACTTAAACTAGCATCAAACTACTCGTATTCATTCAATTTCAAGTGAAATGGCCCAAAACCATAAAATTTAACCATAGTAATATAACCGTTAATCCTAAAACTATAATTATTCACTAAAACTATAACTATGAGTCCAAGACAATAACTATTGACCCAAAAACTATAACTAATAACCATAAATTATAATTGTATCGAAGATACTTAATTATTAACATAAAACATAATTATTCATCCGAATACCATAGTCATTAACCCAAAATTATTAACCAAAGAGATATCTACTAACCTGATAATCAGAATTATTTACCTAGATACATAACTATTAACCCAAAAACCATAACTAATAACAAAAAAAAACTACACATATTAACTAATTCTAAACCCAAAAACTATTCATCCAAATACCATAACTATTAATCCAAAACCATAACTAATAACCTAAATTGCATAACAATTAGACTAATTAAAAATCATAACTATTAAAATAAAACCATAAGTGCGTCTCAATTTTTTAAACACTATGATCCAACTTAACTCTAATTTAATTCGCAATTGTCAAAAGGATTTTTCGCGGTCCAATTTGACCACCACAGTTATGGTTTTCGGTAAAAAGTTATGATTATTATTTTAGATGGATAGTTATGATTTTTGGATTAATAATTATGGTTCTTGGATGTAATTATAGTTGTTAAGTTATAGTTATGATTTTCGAGTTAATAGTTATTGTTTTAGATTAACATTTAGCAGTATAATTTTGGGTTAATAGTTACAGTTTTTGGGTTAATGAGTAAGGTTATTTGGTTATTATGACGGTTTTAATTTGTTTGAGAATTATGGTTTTGTGGTTATTAGTCATGATCTTCGGGTTAATAGTCATTGTTTTAAATTAATAATTATGGTTTTGGGTCAATGATTATGGTATTTTGGTTGATAGTTATGGTAGTCTGGTTAGTACTTATGATTTTGGGATTAATAGTTATAGTTGGCCGATAGTTATGAGTTTAGCTTAACTAATAGATGTAGCGCTTAACTAATAGATGGAAGGTGATTTTTTACAAGACGTAACTAATTGACTGCAACACTTATCTAATTGGTCAGATGTTAAGTCTTAACATTAGACCATCTGACCAAAGACTAGCTAATAATATAACCAGTTTGTCTCTTACTTGTGGACGTAGGCTCTAACTAAATAGCTAATGCATTGTTAGTAAACCATGTCAAAATTGTGTGCATGGTTATTCTTTGTCTTCTTTCATTTGCTTGTTGGTTACTTTGTCCACGTAAGTAAGTGGACATTATAAATGAATAAATTGTGTTTGTTATATAAGTATGCTTGTTGTGTTTAAAAACTTTCACTACTGGGAGAGTATGTTACTGTAGACACTAAAAATTTATTAGTGTTTTACATTAAAATAAATTGATTATTATTGAGGTAAGAAATAAATATAATTAGCCCAATTTAATTAATTTTGCCCACTCAAATAAGATATCCAAATTAAACAAATATAATTTGGATTACAAAATATTTGGGCCAATCCATATCACTAGTCCAAATAAGATGGTCAAATGGCAAAGGTAAAAAGACTTCCAAGTCATAAACGGGCCCAAGCCCATAAACTACCAAGTCCATGAAAGGATCTCCATTCCTTATAAATAGACCTCACCTCCTTCAGTTAAGGGGGACCAGAAAATCATTAATCTCAAGAGCTCATAAATTTCTCTTGGAATTCTCTCTGCAAATAGTCAACAAGCACATCGAATCTGTGCCGACTGTTCAGATACACTCAAACACATTCGAGTGAGATTCAAGCTTTTGTCAGCCCTCATTCGAATACACCCAAACAAAACTCAAACTCAGGTTAACGTTGACAAAACGTCATCCCACATTCAAACTCAGGTTAACGTTGACAAAACGTCACTCTACACTCAACTCCACGTCGACATCAACACGTGTCAGTTTGTCACACTCAAGCTACGGAACAGAATCAGAAGACTTGGTTTATTTTCATTATAAACTGTTTACAGAGATTGTACTCAATACATTGATTGAAATAAAATTTCTTTGTTACTTTGTTTCTTGTCTTATATATTTGACTCGAAATTTGTGTATACAAATTTTGGCACGCTCGGTGGGACTATCTCTACCTCTCATCTCTGTTTCGTTATCAACAACAAATCTAAGAAATGGCATCGAGGAAGAACATTTTTCGATCTGCTGAAAACGTCGCTGACACCCCGCGAAAATCTATAACGTTAGGTGACTTTATGGAAGACATGAGTCTTGGTTTTCACACCAAAAGAATGAAGAAAGATGTTGTCATTGCTTCTGTTATGGTGACCTCTGTTAAAAGAGTTGAGGAACAACTCGCTGAAATGAACATCTTACTCCAGAAATTGATGAAGGACGGAGAGGAAAAGGATACTCAGATCAGACTCCAAAACGAGCAAATTGCTGCCCTCAATGAGAAGCTTAGTAGAATCCCGGCCAGGCGACACATCATCAAGCCAAGGTGGTGATGCAAGCGAAGGCGAGAGTGGTGACAACCCTCACCATCCGCCAACAGCTCGACAACTCGAATTGTTAATAGCTCGTGCTGTCAAGAATCAACTTGGAGAAAGTTCTCAAGGCAGTCATCGCTATGTGAAGCCTTATACCAAAAGCATCGATAAGATGCAGATGCCTTTTGGCTATCAACCCCCCAAGTTTCAACAATTCGATGGGAAAGGAAATCTTAAGCAACACATTGCTCACTTTGTAGAAACATGCAACAATGCTGGTACCACAGACGATTTCCTCGTCAAACAATTTGTACGTTCTCTTAAAGGGATGGCCTTTAATTGGTACACATATCTACCCTCACAATCCATCAATAGTTGGGATCAAATGGAGGAAGAGTTCCTAAATAGGTTTTATAGCACTCGACGTACTGTCAGCATGGTTGAGTTGACTAAGACTCACCAATGGAATGATGAGCCCGTCATTGACTACATTAATCGTTGGCGTGCTTTGAGCTTGCAATGTAAAGATCATTTGTCAAAAACTTCTGCAGTCGAGATGTGCATCCAAGGCATGCATTGGGACTTGACCTACATCTTGCAAGGAATCAAACCCAAAACATTTCAAGAACTAGCAAGTAAAGCGCACGACATGGAGCTTACAATTGCTTGTCATGAAAATAAATCAGACTCACCTGACGCATCAATAGAGGATCCGTCGACGTCATGATTGTGAAAATTATTCTAAGTGAAAGATCTAGGGGGCATGGAAACAAAACCTCAGGGATACAAACAAAAGAAATCCTCCTAAGCAAGAGGGTAAACTGCAAGTCAAAAATTCTAACTCCTAAGCAAGAGTATAAACTGCATACCAAACGAAACAAAAGAAAAACTCCCAAGCAAGAGTATAAACCGCGCATAAAAAAACAAAAAAAAACTATCTCCTAAGCAAGAGTATAAACTGCAAGAAAATAAAAATGATACTCCTAAGCAAGAGTATAAACTGCAAGCAAGCAAAAAAAAAAAACGAAACTCCTAAGCAAGAGTATAAACTGCCACCAACAGAAAAAAAAAATTCTAACTCCTAAGCAAGAGTCTAAACTGCAAGCAAACAAAAAACGGAACTCCTAAGCAAGAGTATAAACTGCCACCAACAAAAAAAATTCTAAATCCTAAGCAAGAGTCGAAACTGCACACTAAAAAAAAATCTAACTCCCAAGCAAGAGTCTAAACTGCACACGAAAAATTCTAATTCCTAAGCAAGAGTCTAAACTGCACACCAAAAAAAAAAATTCTAACTCCTAAGCAAGAGTCTAAACTGCAAGCAAGCAAAAAAAAAACGAAACTCCTAAGCAAGAGGATAAACTGCATATGTTGAAAGAAAATATATGTGAACTTGAACTACGTTGACTTGATCTTGTAAAAGTGATTCGATAATTCTTTTGCAAGTACGTAGGCAACTTGGGTAACAAAAACTAATACTCGAGTGCAGCCACACCGAAAAAAATGCAATACTCCTGGCCCGCAAGAGTATAAACTGTGAACGGCGAAACAAAAAAAATGCAATACTCCTGGGCCTGTAAGAGTCAAAACTGTGAACGGCGAAACAAAAAAAAAGTTCTAACTCCTAGCCCACAAGAGTGCAAACAGTGAAGGACGAATTGACAACTCAAGCCAAAACGTTTTCGAAAAACACAATTGAGAAAGCATCAAAACAAAAGCAATTCTGGGTTAATGAACAATCATTAAAAAAAACATGGGTTAGACAATATACCACGAGGGTGAGACTGACTGTCAGGGAACTGTATAGAGGTGTCAGTGTCGCAATGCCCGTCTTCGTCTTTAAGGGACTGTCTGGAGGTGACATTATCGCAGTGCTAAAGACATATGAATAACACCCCTAACAGGCTCATAGTCGCACATATGGCCCATCGCGACGAAATCCACGTCTTCGTCTTCAAGGGACTGTCTGGAGGTGACATTGTCGCAGTGCTAAAGACATACGAATAACACCCCTGACAGGCTCATAGTCGCACATATGGCCCATCACGACGAAATCCCCGTCTTCGTCTTCAAGGGACTGTCTGGAGGCGGTGACATTGTCGCAGTGCTAAAGACATACGAATAACACCCCCTGACAGGCTCATAGTCGCCCATATGGCCCATCGTGACAAAGTCCCCGTCTTCAAGTGAACCTGTCATACATACAAAAAAAAATTTACACTGGTACACATACAAAAAGGGGATATACAGATAAAATATTTTAGACTAAAGGGTGTTAAAAAAAAATCACCTCACAAGTCTTGAGTTTCTGATATTGCTCCAAAGACAAGCACGAAAGTTTAGTATCTCAAAAAAAAATCTGATGTGCTGAAAGTCATATAAAGTACGTCAAGATTTAATTTTGTTAAAAAAAAACGCAGGAACACACAAGAAAAAAAAAAGTGTGAAACAAAAGAGGCAGATTTGTGTTGCAACAAGAAAAAAACATATAACTTACGAGATGTGAGTTGTACAGTTGATATTCTTCTTGATAATTTTCATTGGTGATTATACTTAGTATGAAGAAAGGCTAATAAAGTCAGTGAAAAAAAAACAAAAAAAAAACACTAAGCAAGAGGTCGATCAAAAAAGTTGTTTTGCTGATCATATGGCATACAAATTACGGGAAGCTATCATGATTTGATAAATTCGTTTGGTGATACTTCACGTATTACAATTTCATGATACTTTGAGAAAAAAAAAAAAGCATTGAAATTTGCGTCGCCAAAAATCAGCTTTGCATATACACTGAGCAAACTGGATATGCTACATGTATTACATGAACGGTAATACTAATTATGATAATAAAAAAAAAGTGTCAAAGCAATTTACATGATCAGTGACTTAGCATACACGGTGATCAAGCATTATTAATAATGAAAACTGATGATCATGATGATTATGCTACAAAAAAAAGAGTGGAAAGTATTACTTTTTACTTGACACGAGTTGAGGGTTTTCTATACTGCAACACTACATAAGCTGATAAGCATATTAACACAAGGCAAGTATTCGGTATGATTATGTGGTAAACAATTTGAAGTCGAAAATATGGCAATTTCATGTGATCAGCAATATTGTGATTGTTTTCGTACAAGAAAATTAAAATAACAAAAAAGATCAAAGTTGCAGCATGATATATGGAGGAAGGCTATGTCCAACAGCCACGTATGGATATTTGTTGAGATTACTTGGAAACGAAATAAAAAAATCAACTCACCTGTATGTGTTAGTCTTGAATTCTTGATTTGCTTGACAACTTGATACTCACTGAATCACTGGTATCCTCAATCAATGGACCGTGGATTCATGGAGGTAGCCGACGACGTTTGGTTAATTTATACCAATATGTGATGAGATTTGTTTTACTCGATAACAAAGAAATCTGAATCGAAATAAGATCAAAACTCTTGAGTCCAAGACTTGATAGAGTTGTAAAAAATCAAGATTCTACTCAAAAAAATATATATATATCAAATAGCACGGTGGTTGTCAAACCATTACCAAGTCAAACTCAAATTTGTCGAGACCCTGCCACGATTAAACACTTCAAATTGTGTACGTGACACTGTCTCGAAAAAGAATTGTAGACACTCAAAAATTTATTAGTGTTTTACATTAAAATAAATTGATTATTATTGAGCTAAGAAATAAATATAATTAGCCCAATTTAATTAATTTAGCCCACTCAAATAAGATATCCAAATTAAACAAATATAATTTGGATTACAAAATATTTGGGCCACCCATATCACTAGTCAAATAAGATGGTCAAAATGGCAAGGTAAAAGACTTCCAAGTCATAAACGCCCGCCTTATAATCTACAAGTCATGAAAGAATCTCCATTCCTTATAAATAGACCTCACCTCCTTTGTTAAGGGGCTTTAAAAATCATTATTCTCAAGAGCTTCATAAATTTCTCTTTGAATTCTCTCTTGCAAATAGTCAACAAGCACATCAAATCGTGCCGACTGTTCGTATACACTCAAACACATTCGACCGAGATTCAAGCTTTTTGTCGCCCTCATTCGAATACACCCAAACAAAACTCAAACTCAGGTTAACGTTGACAAAACATCATCCCACATTCAAACGCAGGTTGACGTTGACAAAACGTCACTCTACACTCAACTCCACGTCGACATCAACACGTGTCAGTTTGTCACTCTCAAGCTACGGAACAGAATCAGAGGACTTAGTTTATTTTCATTATAAACTGTTTACAGAGATTGTACTCAATACATTGATTGAAATAAAATTTCTTTGTTACTTTGTTTCTTGTCTTATATATTTGACTCGAAATTTATGTATACAGTTACGCCACCAAACAAACATTGCGTTAGTGCCTTAGCCATTTCGTAATGGCCTAAGTTTCATGTCAAATATAAAAAGTGAAAGTAGAAAGAAGATCGTAAAGATTTTTTATGGTGGGAATTGAATTTCGACGAAAATATGGTTCTTTATAATTGTGACTGAGCTGTCCAAACGGCGAAACGTTTCAAAAACGTAATGTATACGTTATCGACAAGTTTTATGAGTTTTGGTAGTGTTTTCTAGTTTCTAAAACGCAATAATTATGAGAAGTCGTGGAGTTTGATCATTAGTCATGTTGTTCGTTTATGTCATGGTCCAAGTACTTGTGTGCGTTCTTTCGATGTGATAGTTAATTAAGTTCATTGTCACAACTCATTGCTGAACCCATACAAGTGTCTTTGGGCATAAGACATCTTCGCTATAGGGGGCGCACATATAAAGAGGGTTAACTTTACGGTGCCTTGAAGTACTAGTGAACATAGTAACGTGATAATGAGCCAGACCAAACGAGTTCCGTATGCGATAAAACTTTGGGGCCCGCCATATTTCAACACAACGATAATGATCGAGATGGTTTTCTGATCCAAGGGCTAGATATATGAGATGGTGCACAACGACAACTTGGTTGGCCTTAGGAGCACTCTAGAGCCTTCCGGAGGAATCTTGTGCATGCTAGTGTAGAAGCTTCTAGCATAGGAAGTCTTGTATAAATTTGTATAGAGTATTCTAAAAAGGCTCTGTATCATGGCTTTTGTGTAGAGGCTAGTAGAATTCTGTAGAATATAGAAGGTTCTAGTGAGGCCCCAAGGAGCCCTATAAATAGGGGTCTCCCCCTCATTTATATCCATTTAAGAGATTTCATTATAAGCATTCTAAGCAACCTTCTCTTGAGCACTATTACTTCTTACACATAGACCGATCTCGTAACGTTAGTAGCTAGCCAGCAAATCAGGTGCATTGACTAGTAAACGGGAGTGTGCCACTAGTGGACAGTGTGCAGCGAATAAACCAGTCTGGATGTGACATTATGCCCTTGCAGTTTAGGCTCTAATGGGAAGTCATTTTTTACTTGTATAATTTGTAGTTTGGTCTTTTATGATAATGTTTGTCATATATAAGAATAAGAATCATGACATACAATGGTTATAATGAAATACCAAATATAGAAGCAGATAATTGAACAATGACATAAATAAGTTAATGGAGCATCTTAGTTGAGTCATCGACTAGGTACAAAACTTATATGGACTTGGTCCACACTAAATTAGTGTGGACCTAATTAGAGCTGTCAGTTTGGTTAATGAATTCTTTGGTTAACCGAAACAATCGAAATTTGAACCGAATGAAACCGAACCTGAGAAATCAGAATCGAATGAAACCGAAAAATGATGAATCGAAACCGAAATAAACCGCAAAATGAAAAACCAAAACCGAATCGCAATCGAATCAAACAAATCAGAATCGAAAATAATCGTGAAAAAGCAAAAGTTAATCGATCAACTGAACTGAACTGAACTGAATATGTAACTGAATTAACTGAACTGATTCAAACTGAAACTGAACTGAACTGAACTGAAACCAATTTAAACTGAAATTGTTTTAAACTGATTTTTAATTGTACCCGAATCGAATTCACATATTACCCGTACTTGAATTTATGACATATAACTTAATTTCTTGATAATTTTCAACTATGTCAAGTTCACTGCTTTTATACTCCAAACTGAATTTAAATTTTACTTAACTTTATGATATACTCTCACTATCATGATAATTTTATTATTAATATATGAATTTATGACATTATAGTTTTATTTCATGATAAGTTGGTAATTTCATAAAATCCATCAAACTTTTACAAAAGTATGAGATATAACTTTATTTCAAACATAAGTTTGTTTCTTTCGTAACTATTAACACCACATTACTTACTATAATTTAATTCAAACTCCCCCTTTAAGATGATTTTCACTATTACTTACTAATACTAGTATTATTGATAAAACTACTGTATTAAAAATTGTATCTATAAATAGAGAAAAATAGGACAAAATTGACATTTTATTTATCATTCTCCAAAATCCAGATTTTACAAAACTATTCTAACCATACAAAAAACAAAAAATTTGAGTAATTACAAAGTAATAAGAATGAATGTAGCCATAGCAATCAAGGGTTTTGCCCATTTCAACTCTTCCTATTTAGAGGCTACAAAAACAAGAAAAATAAGAACATCAAAGAGATTTAAACTCTCCTTACATTCCACTAAACAACTGAAGTTGTAGCAAATAAGCAATTCATTGTACACCCATAAAATTAGGTGGGAACAAGTTCCTGCCGGGGGAAAAAATGAGATGTCAAATGGGTGAAACCCCAAAATTCAAAAGAAAACCAAAGTAATTCATATGTCCCTGTGTCAATTCTCATGAAATCACCAAAGTTTAAATCCTTTTTCTACATATAAACTCCATTGAAGTCCCGTGAAGCTTAATGCTTTTCATATTTAAAACTTCAATTTTTCCTTTCCATTTTTCCGTCATTATTCTGGTTTTTACTCTCGCCTCTAATTTGTTGATTTTGGTCCGTTCCCTCGACAAAGCCGCACCGGTGATTGTCTTCACCAGTCGGCGTAAAGCCGCACCGGTGAGTGCCTTCATCAGTCGGCGTAGTTAATGTTTGCCCCTTTATTTCTCTCTCCTCGGTCAGCCTTGCTATGGGTCGGCGTTGGCATCTCCGACCGGCGCGTCGTCACTCCGACACCAGCTCATTGTTGGTGTTGGGTGTGCGAGCTGTTACAACATAAGTACATCAATGGGGGCTTAGTGACAATCTTCTCTCTCCTCTTTTTGGTTTTCTTCTTCGTGAGATTCTGTGGGTTTAAATTTTTTGGGTTGTGGATGTCATTGTTGTGTTGATGGTAAAAGAGGAGGTGGTGTTATATAGTGGATGGATTGTTGAAAATTTTGAGATTTGGTTTTGGAGGGGTTTATCCCGCGCTCCTAGAGTCCTGGTGGAAGATGATGTTTCACCCAAAAATTAGATGGAAGACGTTGGATTTTTTAGGATCCAACGGATGAGGATGCCGATCCGTGTGTTATGTTATGACTTGATCTGTGTGGTATATTAGTTGTATACTTCATTATCTAACGGTTGATAGAGCAGCTAAGTGAACCTTGCGGATTGCTCCTTAGGTAGGCTAAGTGAACTTATATTGATATACTTCCTCCGTTCCAAATTAAATGCAACAATTTGGATGGCACATTTTCCTAGGCAAAATTTATTAGGGTGAGATTAAGAAAAAGTAAGGGCATGTGAATAAGTTAATAAGGAGAGAGAAAGTGGACCACATAAAAAGTAAGGGCATGTGACTAAGTTAATAAGTCTTAATTAGTTTTAGTAAGGGTATATTCGTAATTTCACACTTAAAATCTTTACCAAGAATATAAATAAGTAAAATGTTGCATTTAATTTGAAATTGTCGTTTTTAGAAACTGTTGATTTTAATTTGGAACGGAGGAAGTATTCATTGATCTCATCTGACAGCAACTTATTCCAATTCAAGTAGATGTTTTTAGTTTTAAAATTAGTTGAAATTAAATACGATTAAGTTAAATAGAATATAGCTATCTTGAATTAGCTTAATGACTTACATTGATACATCCATCTAACCCAATAACTACATATTAGTTCAATCAAATGTTTTGAGTTTCAAAGTACATTTTACAAAAAGACAATTAACTCAAATATTGCAGTGTTATCTTGAATTAGCTTAGCGACTACTATTGACACATTCATTTAGTACAATAATAAGTACTTGGAATCATTTAAGTATATGTTTTTAGTTTCAAAATGCATTATACACTGGAAGGCAAATAGTCTAATGATTAACCACTTACATTAACTAATCTATACATTAATTAATCATTATCAATCATCATCTGAATCTTTGATCACAATCAATCGTCAATTCATCATTGATAGTTACAAGTTATACAATTATTTAATATTACTCAACTATAAAATAATTTGATTGTATTCAGTTAAGTGAACTTATATAAGCTATAACAAACCTTAATCAGTAATAGACCTTATAATATTAAGTATACTACATATATGGATTTTCGCTTCATATCAGTATCTTACTAATAAGCAATAAGGTTTACTAACAATAATTAACTACATGTTTCAATTCAATTAGATGGTTGGGTTTAGAAACGAATTTAACTTAAAAACGATTACCTTAGATAAAGTATTGTTATCTTCTATTAAGTTAATTAATTAACTTACATTGATACATTCATTGATCTTATCCGTTTACATTGATATATAATGTAATCCAGTATGACCTTGTTTCAGTTTAATTAGATATTTGAGTTTCAAAATAATTGTGACTTATAAATGATCAACTAAATCAGAGTGTTCTTATCTTGATTTAGGTTATCGAATCACATTGATACAATAATCTAATGATCCGATACTAAAGGAAGTATTATGTTTCAAATTCAAAATGAAGCTCTATTATCTTCAATTATCTTACCGGCTTATATTGATATATTCATTTAGTCTAATATCAATGTATTTCAGTTTGGCTTAGATAAGTGAGTTAAAAAAATGATTATAAATTGTTAACAATTAACTTAAATGGAGTATACTTATCTTGATTTAGTTTATCAATTTGCATTGATACATTGATTTAATAATCCAATAACAATTTGTTTAATTTCACTCCAATATTATGTTTTAAAATAAAAAATGGATACAACTTAATCTGACTTTAAATGGAGCACAGTTATTTTCAAACACTTTACCGACTTAATTACGTTGAAACATTCATCTAATCTAATATCAATTTATTTTGGTTTGGCTAAGATGTATGAGTTTCAAATTGAATCTAACTTGTTAACGATTAACTTAAATAATGGAGTATTGTTATATTTAACTTATCGATTCACATACATATCTTGATCTAATCCAATGTTAACTTATTTTACATCACTTATCAACTTGTTTTGCTTTAGCAATATGTTTTGTATTTGCGTCACATAAAGTTTAAGCAAGGTTCATTTTGATAGATCATTGCCCTTTTCAGTTACATTGTAAGCTTATATTGATACATTATATAATCTAGTATCAACTTGTTTCAGTTAAATTAGATATTTGAAATTTAAAATAATTGTAACTTATAAACGATTAACTACATTGGAGTGTTCTTATCTTCATTTATGTTATCGTTTAACATTGATACAATATCTAATAACCTTATACTAACTTGTTTCACTTCAATATTATTTTCGATATCGTAATGGAGGCATGGAGCAATGTTATGTTCAATCAATTGGTCTTGTAACTTGTAAGAGATAGCATACTCTTAATTTTAAACTGGACAATATTAAGAAGAGAACAAACCATCTTTGTAATATAGTGACTATTTTAATCTAATTAGTGACAAGTTCAATCCATTTGGTTCTCACATTCTTTAATCGTTGTAGTTCGAGATTCGTTGTAATCCAATATCAATTTGGTTCACTCGAATATTATGTTTTAAAATCAAAATGGATACAACTTAATCTTACTTTAAATTAAGCAAAGTGATTTTCAATTACTTTACTGTCACACATAGATACCTTGATCTGATATTATATTAACTTATTTTACGTCGATTATATGTTTTTCAGCCTCAATGACTAGTATCGTTATAGACTTATAGTAAGCCCTTATAGTTAAAGTAAGACATTAATATAATCAACTTTTTTAAAATGTCTAACTCGTCTTTTGAGGAAGTTTATAATAATTTATATTGATATGAGACGTCCTTTTTAAATCAAATATGATATTCTTTGCATACAACTAAAAGTTTGAATATCGACTTATATAAATTTGTCTTATTCCAAATCATATATATCAGTAATAAAATACACTTTTACCAATGTCACTTTCATACACGTTTTTATGAAGTACAACTATTTTTTTCGAGGCAATTGCGGAAATGCCGACAACACTTATTTGTTGCATTAATTTTTAACTTGATCCGAAAAAACATATGGCCAAAACCCGACATGAAGCTCCATTTTCCCGAACAAATACAAGAGTGTGATTAGCTTCTACCCGAACCGATGCGATTATCGACGAAGGTATGCGGTTTTCGTCAATAACTGAAAGTATCCGAAACGAAACTGAAAATAACCGCAACAAATTTTAACTGTTGTGGATTCAACCGTTGGTTGGTTTAACTGTTTGGATAAAACTGATTTAAACTGCAACTGAACTGAACTGAAAATGGAAAGGAAAAAAACTGAATTAAACTGAACTGAAAAGTTTGTTAACTGAACTGAACTGTTAATTTTTCCAACTGGTACAAACTGAACTGATATCAACTGAACTGTTTGGTTATAACCATAACTGAACTGTTGAACTGAATTGACACCTCTAGACCTAATGCTAATTCATGTGATTTATGTAAAAAAAAGATCACTATATAAAAAATAAATATAAAAGATGAATAAATATAAATTATGAAGTTTGACTATGAAAAAAAAAGTTACTATGTCACAAAGTGAAATTTCATCATGATAAACTAATGTGAGAAAGAGTTACTATATTAAAAAAAACAGTCACTATGGTAGATAGTAACCGTATAGTGTAACTTAAAATTTGAAAAGGTTACCATATGGAACTAAAGGGTTACTATGTTAAATAAGTGGTTTTGGTCCACAATAATATTATTGTGGACCAGGTCCACGCAAGACTAACTCATCGACTAGTTACTATGTTGTTGCTATTGATAGTAGTTGTCAACTTTAGACCAGTTCGGATGGAAATAAAAGATGTATCTACCACGATCTTATTGTTTTATCGATCTTTATATAATACAAAGACTAAAGTAACCCCTTCCATAACCTTGAAGATAAAATTCTTTTATTAATTAATGCTTAATTTGATGACTAGTTAGTTTGTTCATCATTAGATGTGTGAGTGGAAAATCTTAGTATCATGAGTATATGGTGATTATTGTTTAGTTGATAGGTTGAACCTAAAAATTACAATTCTCTTCTCTTTTCTTTTGTACATAAGTAGTAAGCCTACTATATAATTTCTTCTCATATTGCTTTAGGGCGTGGGTGCAAGGCTTTGGTGGTATTTTGTATGGTTCTCAAAGATAGGTGATTCAGTTGGATGCACATGTAGTTGTAGTGTAGGAATATGTCAGGGGTACAACTTGGAAGCATGGAGCGAAAACATGTTGGTTGCAGGCATAGTTTAGAGGCATAGTGCATGAGATCTAAGGAAGGTGTGGAGGCTCCCAGTGTGACCTCGCGATGGGAAATATGTGTTTGGTGCCTTGTGTCGAAGGTCTTCCTGATATTGTGGTGGTTAGGCGGCGTGTTCCACGGGTTGGCGGCGGTACTTAAGGGGACCACCATGAAGCAATAGCGTTTTGTTTTCATACTTTACACTTTTTAATTTCTTTTTTTTTTTTGCTTTTTGAATTTATTTTTCTTTTCTTTTACCTTTTTTAATTATATTAATTAAAATTTAATTATATTAATTAAAAAATATATATTAAACCTATTTAGTGATTAGTTTAACCCATTCAGTGACCACATTCTTTTATGCATTTAGTGACTAGTTTAATTCATTTAATAACTAGTTTAATACTTTCGGTAAGATTACCGGGATATATTTTAGAATTGTTTGTTAGAGTATTGTCAATGGTTGAACCCCAAGAGGTTTATGAGGAGAGAGGATCTGCAAATATTAATAAAAAAGAATAAAGAGAAGAAAAGAGAGGAAAGAGAACCATAAACGATTCTTCCTCATAAACCGTTTATGGAGGTTTTGCAAAAAAAAAAAAAAACAAAGCTGACAATTTGGGGAGGAGGATGAGTGTTGGCAGATTTGGGAAATAGGAGAGGACATGTGGCGCGACGCCACTGGGTATTGGGATGAAATTAAAGGAGAGAGAAAATAAGGTGGGGTATGGTAAATAGTAAGAGAGATAATTTGATGACCCCAAAAATAAGTCTAACCATTGGGACTAAACCAATATGGGCTTTTAAGTAAGTTGGGCATAAATGATATGAAAGAGAGAGAAAGTAATAAAATAATTAATGACTCCAAGAAGAGTTCAACCATTGACAATACTCTTAGGGGTCGTTTGGTTTTGTTAGAGGAAAGGGAAAGGGCTAGAGAAAGGGTTACTATGAGAATGGAAAGGTTTACCCTTAGATTTCATAAGTTGTTTGTTTAGAAGTATCATAGGGAAACCCTAAAAGTTCCACCACCACACATTATTCCTTCCACAACCACCAACACCACCCTTTCTCTTAGAATTTATCATTTCTCCGTCGTTGTCCCTTCCCCCTCCTCATTGCCGCCGCATCCCCCCTTCCCCTCCTCCGCCGCTGCTTTGCATCCCCTTTCCCCGCCGCCTCGACGCCCAATTTCCCCTCAACTCCTTCGTTCTTTTGTGAATCCGGTGGTTATTCGGTGGGAGGGGTGGTGTTTTCGTGTGATGAGTGGTGTTTTCAGTTGGTCTGGTGGTATTTTCGGGTTTTGGGATGGGGTTGCGTAAGTTGTGCGGTGGTCTTGGTGGGTTGTGGCGGTTGTTTCGGGTTCTTTGCGTCAGATTAGGGTTGGCTGCGCCAGGATTTGCGGTTCTTGGGCTAGGGTTTGGGGTGGCTGGGCCAAGGTTTACGGTGACTGGGGCAGCATTTGTGGTGGCTGAGCTAGGGTTTACAGTGGAGAGGCGGTGGTTTCGGGTGGTCGGCCGAGAACTTTGGTGGTCAGTTTGGGGTTTCGGGTTGACGAGTCGTAATTTCGGTGGAGGGGTAGTGGTTTGGGGAGGTGTTGGCGGTTAGGTGGGGTGGTTGTGGGGTGTTTGTGTAGAAGTGAGATGGGTGGTCAAAGGGGGTTTCCCTTACCCTTATTTCTAAGTGGAGGGGGATGGGGGAATCAATGTAGAGGGATTTGGGGTAATGGAGGGAAAAGGGGAGAAACAAAACCCCCCAACCAAACAACTTATAAGGGAATAGAATCGAGGTGATTTGGTTGAGGGGTTACAAAGAAAGGGAAAGGGAGTAGATTGATTCCATTCCCTTAAAAGTTGTTTGGTTGGGGGTTTTGTTTCTCCCTTTTCCCCTCCATTACCCCAAATCCCTCTAACTCGATTCCCACCCCCTCCACTTAGAAATGGGGGTTTTGGAAACCCTTGACCATTTGCTTTGACCACCCAATATCCTCAACAACCCCCTCCACCCGACCCCACCACTACCACCCTCACCCCACCCGCACCACCGCACCCACCACCCGCACCACCGCACCCACCGCACCCACCACCTCGCACCATCGCACTCACCACCGCACCACCGCACCCACCACCCGCACCATCGCACTCACCACCGCACCACCACCGCACAATTCACCCCGAAAATTCACCCCCGTGAAACCCATAAATCCACCCCGAAAATTCACCCCCGCGAAACCAAACAACAGCGGTGGATCCGGAAGGGGAGGGGGAGATCGCACGGCGCGGTGGGAAGGGGAGGGAGGGGAGGGCGGGAGGGGGATCTCGCGCAGGTCTTTGCGGGGAGGGGAGAGGGAGGGCCGAGCCGGTGGGAAGGGAGGGGGGGGGAGGCGCAAGCTTGGCGGCTCACTGGGGTACCGGGCGTGGAGTTCGACGGGGCTCCGGCGAGACACAGCTTAGGAGGATGGTGGTGGAAGGATGTAAAAAGAGGAAGAAAGAGAAATAAAAAAATTTAACCAAACAACATTTTTAATCTAAGGGTTTTGCTTTCCTTTCCCCCTCTACCCCTTTCTTGATTCCATTCCTTTACCCTCATGGCAACCAAACGGCCCCCAATCTATTCCATTTCCCTTTCTTATAACCCCCTAACCAAACAGCCCCTTATAGTTCAAGATTCAAAGGGAAACAAAGAAGGAGAAGAGAAAAGACGACTAGATTACAACAAGATGGAATGGAATTGTTAAGACAATATAAACTTAAATTTGTCTAAGTTTATGTTAATAATTGATGACCCCAAAAAGAGTTCAATCATTATCAATTGACCTTCTACATTGTTTTTCTCAGGTCACTAGGGCTGAAAGAACATCCCTTTCGTTGAACTCTGGAAAGAGAGTAACAAATAGGTTCGTCATCTAGTAAATTGAATGCAAATAGCGCCAAATGATATTTCAAATATGAACACTTCTAAAAAAAAGAGTATACACAAATACACAATCGTTTTGCAACTATAATTAGACAAAAAAAATAAAAGGAAAAAGAAAATAAAAATTACAAGTTGTTTCCCTCTATTTCTAGAGCAAATCTCCTGAAACTCGAATAAGATGACTGTATTCTACTTCAACAGCCGTGGTCCTAATTCTACAACACCTGATATACCGCTACATGAATAATTTACATTCCTAGCACTGCTCCAGACCTCCAGTCTTCAAACCAGTGACCCGGGGCGCATGCACGCGAAGTTCCAAAGAACGGGAAAGTTACAAATTTATCTTAGAGACAACTACCACGCATTGCCAATCAATGGTAATAACAATTGACAAAGCAAAAGATTGGGTAATAATTAATCTGAAATGGAAGGAAGGTTAGCTACAAGATCAGAAAGGCTATAATCTGTGCAATAAGAGCCTCAAAGAGCGGAGGTATTAGACCAAGGAGAAAATTTTTGGATGAGCTGCTAACGCTTAGTTGCCCTGCATTAATGAATTCGTCCCTGCCAAATGTAACCGAGACATTAACAGACAAGGAACCTGAAAAACACAGATCACAAATACATCAGTGAGATATCTTCTATAAAAAGAATCAAGACTCAATTCTGTTTGGAACTTACAGTCATAGTTGGCCCATCCAATTCTCTGATGAGCTAGATCATAGACAAAGATCTTATCCTTCAGAACTAGGTCTGCACCAGCCAAGTTTATAATCAATTACAGTTCAGTAGAGTCGCTCAATCCAAAAGAAACACGATAAGATGCTGCTGACTATAAAATATGCAGATCTATGTTGCTCGGATAGTTAGGTTTAAGCTATGTTACTTGGATTTGGGTACTCATATTAGACACGAGTACATGTCCATGTGTCTGACTCGGCTAAATAATAAAATTTCCATGTTTGTACCCCAAAATGGTGTTGAATTGTCCATGTCCAAGTTAGAGTGTGTCGAGGATCTGACACGGGGTCTAAGGTAAAATGAAGACTCCGGGCAACATGGGTTGAAGCATATTGTCAACATAATTACTGACACTTAGTCCAAGTGCTAATTCTAGGCCTTCCAAAACTTCCTCTTTGCTTCTTACCAATGTAACATACCCTTATACCTCTCTAGACTTGGCCCACAGAGAGATTCAAGCAATCGTCGTTTATTAGAGTTGTTAAACTCTGTTATCCAGCTCAACATTCAACTTAAATAACCTTCTTAAATACTTGAATTAATTAGACCACATGCATATGGAAGTCTTGTAAAAAGACAAATTAGTCCTTGATTTGACAATTGTGCTCGATCCTTGACCCCAAGTCAAAATAACCAAAGAACAAAAGAGGAGTAAATGGTCTTTAACGTCTTACTAGCCTCCACTAATAGAAGAAGGTTTGCTGGTTGGACATTGTTAATAGATTAGAATACAATTGCTACATTACCCGTTTCTTCTCCCAGGTGACAAGTGCCGACCACTCAGCCCACCCCAGCATAAAAGAAACACCCAATTGCAATTCTTCTACCAAATTAAGTCAAGCCCGCTGCCCTTACCAGGTGATTGCAATGTAGAACAATTTTCATCAATTTTAACGTCCTTATTCGTCTGATAGTTAATATGAACGATAGTAACATCAAACATGCAAGTGACTAACCTCCTAAGATTGTTACTCCTTGGTCAACTTTCTGAAACCCCATGCACCATAGCGCAGCACCATCCTGTTTTAGCAAATGGCACGAATCGTCATGCTGATGATACATACACATAAAAATATAAAAGAAGTCCAAATTTCCACACAATGAAGGCTGAATGACTCACGACAAAACCCATATGTACAAGGTATTCTTCTGGTCTCAATATCATGGAAGCACCACCCGCAAAGTTCAAGCTCACAGATGGAAATATATCACTTGCACTAAAAACAGAGATTAAATCATATTCAGAGCTTCAAACCAATAAACCCAACATTATGAAGAAAAGTTGAAAGAGCCATGAGGGAACGAATAAACAGACCTAGCATAAACCATGTAACACTGGTTTCCTTTAAAAAAAAGAGGTTTTGTAGCTTGTGAAACTGCACCAGTTACCTGCACATATTATAAGATAATCAGAATACGGAGACCAGATCCATTAGCTCCATTAAATGTCTAGAACCAAGAGAGAAGACCAGAAGGGTGACATAAGTTCCAAAATTTGAGTTCTCCCCTCCCCCTTTTCATTATACTATTAAGTGAACAATGTTGCGATCAGAAGTTCCATCTTTCTTATACCAAAAAACACATAACCACTGTTCTCAAATTTTGGCACAAAAGACTAACCGCTGCAACAAAAGGATTGTAAGCTTCTTCAATCAGATATGCCAATGTTGTTCCAGAGTCAATAATTGTTCCTCGGTTGTTTGATGTTGTAAACACCGACTGATCAATTGGCAACAATCGGCCATTGACTGCAATGCTCTGCAGATCTAAATTATAATGAGGCCTGAAAGTATTTGGATTCAGAGTCAATTTTCAGAGTGCGAAGCAGGGATTTATTAACAAGAAAGCTGGCATATAAAAAAAACTGAGGCTAAGACTAAATAGTATATATGGCTAAGTTGTATGGTACCAGAAATGGTAGATTGTTCTCTACAAAATCTGTGAAGACAATGGAGCAAAGCTTTGGCCATCCTAACAATTCTAGTGTTCCTAAGCCACACTATAGTGTTCTCAATGACACTGATGCAAACTGTGTACATGTCAAGGCAACGAGGATCTGAGTATCTGACATGGGAAAAACAAAATCTGCCTAGGCAAAGAGAACCATAGAAGGCTACATGTGATGACTGGTCAAATATTCCTGGTAAGCATGCCACTTTATGAAGAATGTGAATATTATAAAATCTGCCAGATACCTAATGGAAAAACAAAGGTGATTCTTCTTTCATATAGCAGAAAATTAATGGACATAATAGAGGACCAGTCTGAGAAAAGCATCTAGAATGTAACAACTTTAGGAAGCCCGCTTTTTAGCAAGTAATTACATTAATATTTAACAAATATAAAATAAATTTTTTTCAACAGGATTAATCTAATATTATAAAAAAAAGGAATGCACTAAATACTTCATGACTCATTCTTCTATTTTTTTTTTCTTTTTTCCTTTCTCCTTCCAGAAATCAAATGTTGACAATAAAATCGAATTAAGATTTGCCCATCAACTGGCTGCTCATGAAGACGCATTGTTCATAGATTTAGTTTAATGAAGTCCACTGTTGTCAATTGTCGGCAGGACTTGAGGGAGCATCAAAGATCAGAAAGGAAAAGGTGCAGGCAAGACATGGTTAGGTGAAGGTTGATGAAGATCCAGAGTAGATAGCACCGAAATCAAGGAAGCAATGTTGATTACACCACAAAAACGAGAAAGTAGGCTACGTTCTGAGTTACTGAAACACTGCAAAAAATGTTTCATGCCAGAGGAGTTCATCCAAGGGATATACGAAAAGTGATGTTAATTTGTTATTTGTGCATATTATGGAGGACATCAACTAATGTTTTCCTCTAATTCATTCTTCCTTAAGAATAATTTTTTATCACTTCCCTTTTTCAACAGTATATAGGCCCTTCTTTTTCTAACGTTATACCTTAAATGAAAAAAAACAAGAACAAGACAACCTAATGGGCGCACCGCGCATCCCACAGATAACTGCGCTTTTGATGTAAAACACTGAAAGACACTTTCCTATAATGGACTGTTAAACACAACAAAAGAAGGAGAATAGTGCAAGCAAGATAATAATTAGGAGAACTCCCAAGTAAGCTTTTTCTTAATAAAGAAAAGAAAGCATACTGTGATGGCACAAGTGGACTGTACACAATACGTGGGTCCAAAATCTCGCCAAGGACCAGAATACCCCCACCATTTCCCTCTCCTTTCAAACAATGGGAAAATGACCGAGGTGTGATCCCTCTCGATGATAATTGAGATACAACAGACAAGCCCTGCTGACCAAAACCAAAGATCCCATCAATAGCACGATCAGACTTGGTCAAATCCCCAGATTGATAGGTGCTGCATCTGCACCGAAAAATAAAACCAACGACTTGAAATTAAGACATGATATCCTCGACAAGAATTTTGCAAATCACAAACAAATTCAAACAGGATAACAATGCGCACCCGAAAACAATAGAAGCAGATGAGTTTACAACCATAGAGTTCCCGAGGATCATATCAAAGTAAAACATATCAGATACATAAAACCCTGATGTTCCACTTCCATCACCATATTGGAACGAGTAACCACACCGGTTAGTCTCAGCTGAGCACTGAGACGATGTCGTCGGGACCATATTAGTACATATTGGGTCCGAACACGAAACCATGTTAGCAGTTGAGGAGCCAGTGGTATCATAAAAATTCAGATCAACCTATTAGCATTCAACACAAAGCAAAATGAGTACCAATCAAATCGAAAAACAAGCTCCACTAACACGCAACAACGAGCAAGAAACATTACCCCAAGGCCACTCGTCCGTGGACAGTCATTACACGAATTGCAAGTAACCCACAATATATCGCTTCCCGTGTCGATCTGCACATTGTATTCCCTTGGAGGGTTTCCCAATCTCACTCTAGTAAAATACAATCTAACACATCCCAACACCACAAAAAACAAAACAAAATCAGCAAACTAAACAAAAAAGACATCAATTAATAAAATTACACAATGAAATTCTTCCTTTCTTCATCTTAGATTAACCAAAACAAAGTACAGACTACAGTTCTGAGTTCACACTCTCCACCAAAATTCAAAGCTAAAATGGAGAAATTCAACATACTAAATCAAGAAAAGAGCAAGAGAAACTCCAAAAATTTTCACAAACCCACTAAAAAACAACTAATAACAACTTAAAAAACAACACAAACCCCAAATTCACATCACAAAAAACTACAAAAAATAAAGCACAAGAATGAATTCAAGAAGAGAAAATAGAATTACCCAACAAGGTAAGGATCAGAGGTACCCTGAACAACAAAATCAACCACCCCACCAACCCCACCACCGCCGGCGCCGCCTCTGCCGCTGCTTTGCAAGATTCTTGCGTGGCGCGCCGCGTCTCGTGCACGAAGAACCTCCATCTCTACCTTCTCATTCACCGGAAAAGCTCTCTCAAGTCGGAGAATACTTGCCGGAAAACTCGTGGAATTCACCGTCCACGGAAAAATCACGGCGGCGATCAAAAGCATAATCGCCGCCGTAACCGGTGGTTCTAGAAGCATCCCACAATTTCTCTTTCTAAATAGTAACCTTTGAGTTTTAACTTCTGGGGAAAATTGTTTGTTTGAAGTTTTAATGGCGCAAAATTAAACCCAGAACTTCTTTAAACTTTTCTTTACTTCCATTTTTTTGCTTTCTCTTGTTTTGTTTTGTTTTGTTTGAGTGACAAATGTTGTTGTGACTGTTTACTTTGTTGGTCTTTTGTTCTTTCAAAGGGGGGTTTACGTTGGAAAAAATATAGTGGGGTCAACTCTGGTCTTTGTATAGGTGAATAAAAAAAACGAAAATGCCCTTTGTTGATTTTTTTTTGGTAGGATGACATGTGTAGATGTGGCAAACGGGTCATGCGGGTCGGGTACGGGTCGGGTCACCTTTGTGTGCGAGCCGATTCGGGTGCGGGTTTGATGTACCGAGGCAACATCGTGTCAATTCCGGTCGGGTCGGGTGAATTCGGGTAAGGCCACTTTCTTTTCTGCCAGATAAATAAAACACGTAAATTAATATATGTAAAAAAATATTTCCTTATTATTTTCGAGTCCGGGTCATTATTTCCCTATTACTCCAAGTCGGGTAGATTCTGGTCGGATTATTTCAGTTTTCGATTCTATTTCGGGTGATCACTTTCGAGTGAAAATTGGCCTCGCGTCAGGTATTTCGGATTGGTCAACGAGTACCGGTCTATTTTGCCTGCCATAGACATGTGTATCTGTGGAGGGGTGTGATTGGGTTTTAGTGTTTTTAGTTATGTTTAGAGTTTAGAGAGGAGACATGGAAATCTTGTTTTGTGGATAGATGTTACGTGGAAAATATGGAATTTAGTACTATAATTAAAGTTTGAAAGATGACGATGAAAGGGAGAAATTTGGATGATGTTTTTGTGTGTTGTGTTGTGCGTATAACACACGCCTTCATTTCTTGACCGAAACTCAATTCTGTCTGAAAGTCTCAAATCTGTATCAATATCACAATATGGGTACAAGAAAGTTCTGGGTGGTGGTGATGAAAGAGTGCAAGTTTTACTGATAGAGTTGGATCCCATGAAATGAATAAAGCAAATTTTTAAAAAAATCATATTAGAAGAGAAAACTTATGGTTATATTTATCTGATATTGTACTGATTCGTTGGTACAAATGTACAATGCTCTAAATTTTCGAGCTCTGAGTGTACACTTTACATATGAACTATGAAGTATGTTTTACACTTTGTCAACAAATAGTTCCCTAATAGAGGTGACAAATAGGTCATACGGTTCGGGTCATGCTCGGGTTAACTTTGCGTATCAGCCGGCCGATTACGTATTTGATGCGCCGGATCATCATCGGGTCGGTTCTAATCGGGTCGTTGTTGTTCGGGCCATGTCAATTTGGGAAAGGTCTGCAGCTTTCTTTTGTGGCAAATAAATAAAACCGATAAATTAATGTTTGTGAAAAATATTTCCTGATTATTTTCATGTCAGTTCGGGACATTATTTTCGGTTCACTTCGACCCAGATAGATTCGTGTCAGGTTATTTCGGGTTTCGGTTCTTTTTCAGATGGTCACTTTCGGGTAGACACGGTCTCGGGCCAAGTATTTCGGGTCAGACCAGCGGGTACATGTCTATTTTGCCGGCTATATTCCCTAGTGTAGTTAAATGGCTTGCAATTATTGAAGGTGTAATATACTTTCTCTATTTCAAAATATTTGACACACTTCTCTCGACACGCTTACCAATGTATATTTTTAACCATTAATAACTCTAGTTCCTTATAAGAAAAAAATACATATTGTGTTAATGCGGTCAAAGGAGAGTGTGTGAAGAACGGAAAAGTCAAACCGTGTCAAGTATTTTGAAACGAAGGAAGTATTCAGCAATGGTTGCTTGGGAAGGAAACAGATAAGATCTAAACTATTTTAATTATCATAAAAATATATTATCACTTAATCATATATATGTTGATATAGTTTGCAATTGGAAACGGATCCACTGGTGACTGGTCGAATCCGACCTGCCATATCCTAGATCCAAAATTTCAAATTTTTTTTTTGACAACGAGAAAACGTATAAGAAACTAGAAGGTAACAAAAGGAAACACTGAAATCCTACACCGTTGTGCAAGATCATGAGTTGGCGCGACCTCATTCCTACTTACCTTCATGATACGACACCAATTGAAAGTTGCGGCGAGCTTGCGAATGTCCATTACAGTATGAGAGATTTGAATCTGCTTAAGAGAGGAGGATTGCAGGATTCGAACCAACTGTGATGAGTCCGTATAAACCATAATGTTACCAACTGAATTGGAGCGGGCCCATGTTAAAGCTAGTAAATAGGCTCTCGCTTCCACTTGAAGTGCAGAGGAAGCGAAAATCTTTTGAACGTGGCTCGCGTTGAGATTAATATCTGGAGATGAAGCAACCCACGCACTCGCTCCTCTGTTGGTGTTGTTGTCCCAGGCGCCATCAATACGAATTAGGACCTTAGGGTGAGAGGTCGGAGGGCTACCAAAAGAAACCATAAGAAAGCTCAGGGGAAACTTCCTCAAGCCTTTGAATACCGAACAACGGGAGGTTGTAAGAAAGTGATATGTTGTTGGTTCTTTGGCATCCAAATGATGTTGCAAGCAATCTAGAGTAGCTCGAATTTGGCGAAAAACTTGACAGTTTCGAGTGATCCAGATAGCCCATAGAACTTCAATAAACAAAACCAAACGGGGACTATTTAAACCATCAATGTCTCGATAGCTCAGAACTTGCTGAAGTAGCCACTCTCCAAAAGGCAGAGTTGAGTTGTCGAGAAGGTTATTGCTATTGGGCCTCAAGTACTTATCCCAGGTCTCAGACGCGAGAGGACAAAAACGGAAGAGATGTTGACAAGATTCCGCTTCACATAAGCAGATAGGGCAGCTATCCGACTCGCCAATTCCCCGTCGAAAGAGATTTTCTTTGAGTGCTAGGCTATTGTGCCATAGTTTCCAAAGAAACAATTTCCATTTTGGCATGATGTTCAAACTCCAAATAGTACGAAAGAACTGTACATGAGATGGAGTTGCCATGCTACAAATATCATTTTGCTGGTGTTGTAGTAGTAGTTGTTGTTGTTGTAAAACAATCCCGCAACCTGTCTTAGTCGAATATTCACCAGATTGCGTCATCGGCCAGTATAACTGATCTGGAACTCGAGAGTTACCTGGAAGTTCATTTGATAAAATCTGTCTGGCACTATCAGGGACAAACAGCTTACGAATTTCTGAAATATTCCACCCTAGTGTACCAGGTAGAAGTAAATCCGCTACCCTAAGACCAACGACCTCGCCAAGAGAAACCTCATCCCTGAGGATCGGGAGATGATCCTTGAGCCATCTATCCTTAATAGCTAAAACATGTCGACCATTCCCTACTTTCCAAGCGCAAGTAAAATACCAGCCGTCTTCTGTAGCCCCCGAGCACCCCAAGACCGGGTGGCGGGCCGGTCAAGACAAGAGGAAAGGGCGACTTTTTGCCGAGTATTAAATACCTTCGAGGCCGGGAGCCGAGGATTTTCTTTGAAGTCGCCAAACCGTTTTCATCAATAAAGCCTCATTGAAAGCACCGATACTACGAATACCCAAGCCTCCCAAACCTATTGGCATATGAAGCACCGACCTTTTCCGCCAATGAATACCTTGAGAGTGGGAGTTTAGCCAGAAAAATCTTGCCAGCATACCATCAATCTTGTGAACAATAGAAGCTGGAAGTCGGAAGACCATCAAATGATGCATAATAGTGGCCACTAAGATAGAATTAATTATGATCAACTTAGATGGCTGAGACAAGTAGCGATGATGCCATGAAGAAGTTCGGGTTGAGATTTTATCCAGTAACGGGGTAAAATGTTTCACCTTGGTATCCTGCAAATCAACGGAGACACCTAGATAAACGCCCAATGAGTCTTTATTGTCCATTCGAAGAATTTATTTTAATTTCCTCTGTTTTTGAGCAGGGACATTGGGGCTAAATTTAACAAAAGACTTCTGTAGATTGAGCATCTGACCAGAAATGGAGCAAAACCGTTCTATCAAGCTCTTAATGTTGCTACAGTCGTCTGTAGAGGCTCTGAAGAAAAAGAGTGAATCATCCGCAAAGAACAAATGCGAAATTTTAGGCGCATGCCTACTGATCGAAATGCCCTGAAATTGACGAATATCCATAGCCAACGAAGTCATTCTCGAAAAACTGTCCATACATAAGAGGAACAAGTAAGGAGAAAGAGGGTCACCCTGACGTAACCCACATGAGGGAGTAAAAGGAGTTGTAGCCATTCTATTAATCAAAATACGATAAGAGACAGTAGAGATACATTGTTGAATCAATTGCACCCACTTAGCCGGGAAGCCATAAGCGGTAAGGATCTTGAGAAGAAACAACCAACTGACCCTATCATAAGCTTTATTCATATTAATTTTCAGAGCAGCTAAATGACGAGAGCCAGATCTTTGCTTGTTGATAACATGTAAAATTTCATGAGAGATCAGAATATTATCTCCCATTTGTCGGCCCGGGACAAACGCATTTTGATAATTATCAATTAATTGGGGTAAAAGGGGTTTCATACGATTGACCAAGCATTTCGACGCGCATTTATAAATAACATTACACAGACTAATAGGTCGAAAATGAGATACCTCCTCCGGAGACAAAGATTTAGGAATAAGAACCAAGAGAGACCGATTCCATTCCTTAAGAAGATGACCTGTAGAGAGAAATCGATTGACAGCTTGAGTGACTTGAGGACCAAGAGTATCCCAATATAACTTAAAAATTTCAGAAGGGAAGCCATCCAAGCCAGGCGATTTATCATTAGCGATATCAAACAAAGCATCCTTGATTTCCTGATCCGAAAAAGGCGCAAGAAGAGACTCAGAATCCGAGCTGGATAAAGAAGGAAGATGGAGCTCCCGGAGAACTAAATTAATTTTTTCCCCCTCATGAAGCGAATCAGCTACTGGCGAAAGACTTGGCGAAAAAATATTTTTGAAGTAATTTGTGATAAGATCCGCTACTTGAGAAGGGTCATCAACCCAGTTGTTTTGATCATCCCGCAGCATATAAATAAAGTTGTGATGACGCCTTTGCTTGATCCGATGAAAAAGTAACGAAGATGGAATATCCCCCAGTTTAATATTCGTATCCTTGAGCCGTTGCTTCCAATAAGAAAATGCTAAACTTGCATCTTCCATTAAACGTCCCCTATGAGTGTTAAAAATATGACCATGGGCAAGAGAATCCAAGCAGCTACTATGCGAAGATAATTGCTCCATGATACTTTTCCAATTAATTCCCCAAAAAAGACGTTTGTCTAGGCACCATGATTTAAGACGATTACGCACAAGTTCCAGTTTACGAGAAAGAGAATACATAGGCGAGCCTGTAATCCCCCATAATTTTAAAGGATTTTATAAATATATTTTATCATTTATATATTTATATTTTAGTTGGAATGATTTTATTATTTAAAGAAGGTTGACTATTTTAATAGTCAAATGAAATTATTTTAAGAATTTAAGAAAGTTGGAAATATTTTAATTAGGCATGCTTTGAAAAGGTTTGAAATACGAATTTGATTTAGAAAAGAAGTCTAATGGACTTGAGGAATCCAAATTCTAAGTAGATTGGGAAAGAGGAGTTATATTGATACTAGGAGTCCTTATTCATCAATCCTAGTTATCATCGAATCCTATTTAAACTTAAATTCCTTTTTCCTAAGCCCAAAAGGAAACCCTAACTATAAATACCCTAAGCCCAATTATTTTACCCTACACAAATTACTTTTCTTCACTCTTCCTCTCAATTCTCACGGCTCTCTCTCTCTCCTCTTCCACGTAATTTTCTTTTCTTCTTCCTCTCAAGCTTTTGTTTCTTCTTCTTCAAGTAACGCTTTCTTCCTTGCTAAGAAACGTCACCGCCGCCGTCGTTGACCGCCGTTGACCGTCGCTGCTGCCACCAAGACTCCTCCTTGGCCGGCGCCTCCTCCCTTTTATCTTGAGTTGGTTTAATTCTTTCCTTTTCCTCAAGTTTTCCATTAAAGACTATGTTTTTATGCTTTATTTTAATGTTAATCATGATTATCAATGTTAATTTACTGTTTTAATGAATAATCTTGATTCATATATATATTATATTATAAGAATAAAAATTCAGATTTGTTTATTATTGTTAGTTTGAAGTTTTAGTAATTAAAGCATGGATTTTTAGGGTGTTAATTATTAGAAAACCATAGTAGCATATTAAATACTATGAGATTAATTTAATTTATGATTTTAAACATGCTTAAGAGGGTTTAAAGAAGGTTTTATGATTTTATAAGTTGCTGGAATTTCATAAAGCATTTTATTTAGGGAATTTTAAGAATTTTAATTACTAGTATGGTAGTACTATGCTAGGAATTAAAAGTAATTGGAGTTTTGATAGAAAAATCAACTTTTGAATATGTTTAAAGGGGATTTTAAATATTTTAAGTTGCTGTCTTTTTAGTTAAAAGTATTGATTTTAGTTATATTGGATTTCTAGGCGGAGAGTATTCCGTAGGAGATTTCTAAAAGGGCTAAAGTGGCCAGTCGACTAGTTTACACAAGGTACGTACATACCTATGTGTTGATTGAGATAGTATCATGATTTAAGGAAGGAAAATTATGTAGTATCATGTATAGGAACTATGTTGAGTTCATATATGATATTGATTATGTTGGATTTTGTATGTTTTATGCTGTGGTGTAAACATGTTGATTATGAGATTATATTATGAGATTTATATCATGTTTGTATGGAAAATTGATACAAGCATGTTGGTTGGGAACTTTAATTTATTAATTCACATGGGAGAATTAATATATTTATTAGTGTTGGATCATGATTGATCATTGTTCCCTTTGAGTATTTCACTGCTTTATAAGGACCGAGGGCCTTATCTGGTAAGTTGATATTTTCTACCTATGAAAGGTAATTTGGTTGTTGGCTAGGTTCAACAAATAAGAAGGATTGAAATAAGAAGGAATTAATCTTGGATTGTAAGTTGTATGATCACTTATTTAATCCTAAGATAAAAAGGAGTTAAGTTGTGAATGTTTGATTATATGTTATCTGTATTGCTTGTGTGTCATAATAAGTAATAAATTGTAAATCACGTAAAGTGTAACTTGGATAGTAATAAACTTTGGACTGGTGCACGTCTGAAGTTGGACAATCAGGAGTTGGGGTACATGGTGAGCGGGCCATGGCTTTTTCTGGGAATTGGATTGATCACCATTCCTCTTTTTATTTAAAGGTTCCTCGATATCGCAGGTCATTATGGAATACGGAGTCGCGCCCGTATTTCGTCTTCCTAGGTGAAGGCTGGTTTTTAGTTAGACAACTCGGTCCAATAACTATTCCATTTAATATAATAAAAGTTGATTAAAGTTTAGTTCGGTAGAAGTCATCTCGAGAATGTTATATGGTTGTATATACGATTTATCTCTGTTTACTATTTCTTAGTATCATGATTAGGATTGGTTATGTATTGTTATGTAGTACTCGGCTTTGCGATTACGTGCTTTGTTTGTGATTGTTGATCATGGCTTTGCCTTATTGATCCCGTGATGACCCAATTTTGGTGAGCAAAGATTTCTAGAGCATTGACATTTACAGGTCCGCAGATGTAGCATCATTGGGAATCTGGGAATGGAGAGCTTGTGTAAACTTAGTTTGTTATTTTGTTCTGCATTAGTCGGATAATGTTATTATAAGTTGGTTTGATAGACTTTCATAAAGTGGGTTGTTTTCGAAGTACTTAATTTATTATTTATAAAGTTTAGTTTGATGTTTTCCGCTGCAAAATTCTGAATAAGCCGATACGTTATCACACGGGCGATAATACTTGGGTAATTCTCTAAGTTTTATATTATAAAGGCATTTCGAAAAGAGAGAATTAGGGGTGTTACAAAGTGGTATCCGGGAGCTTTAGGTTATTTTCAAAACTTTTAGGCGCCTAACTAACTTACTAGTTATTTGAATAAACTCTTAGAATTGCTCCTACTTGTTCGTTTTGAAAAACTTATAGGAATATATTATTATATGTATATTTCGAGGACCAAATTTTTTTTAGGGGTCCGATTTTTTTTATCATTGTCCGAAAATTTTATTTGCTCGAAATTTTCTGTTATTTCAATTTTTTTGTGACAATTCGAAAATTTTAGGATTCCGAAATTGTTTTTTTAAGAAAAAAAAAATTTCGAATTGTTTTCCTCTTTCGGATTTTAGAAGTCTGAATTTTTTTTATTTTTTTTAGTTCGACATTTAATTAGTACTATTTTATAAGGATGCCTGCATTATTTTCCATGCCTTCAAAGTTTTAATTGTTGCATTGTGAGAATGGGTAGTATAGGAAGGGCATATAGGATAGAAATATTATATGCCCGCATTGAATAGTTAGTTCAAAGATGATTATTATTTTCTTCCCCGCTAACTATTCATGATTATTTTTTTTTCTTCCCTGCAAATTGTTTTTATTTTTCTTGCCTGCTAAGTGTTATATTCTTGTGCCTATGATGTTAATGGCAACTTGTGTATTATTATTATTGAGAATGCGTACAGGGAGAGTACTAAGTATATCCATTGGAATAGGTTTAATTAATTTGTTATAGATCCCTAACCATGTCTCACGGGTAAGTTAATAGAATTGTCGAGGCAAGTTAATAGAGTAGGAAGCCATCATAACCCAATTGTATTGAGTGATGATGAGAATGTTCGATGTCATGAGCCTGAAAATGATAGCTACACTAGCTTAGAGAGAATTATGCGTTATGTGATAAAAGTAGGCATCCCTGTTAGCGATATATGAAGTAATTCAAGAGTTTGATCGTACTAGAGCGCAAACCTGAAAGGACATCTACAATGTTACTTGGAGACCTTATCTGAGCGATGTTAGTGATTTAGAAATGGATGAAAATGGACATCAACCCAAAAGGATTCGAAGATCTACTAGATCTAGGAATTCGAGTTATTATTATTATTATTATAGTGAAGACTCGGAGACTTTGAAGATGAAATGTTTACTCCATAAAAGGATAAAGGAAATAAGGATAGGAATGATAATGTAACTCTATAAGAGTATTTATTTATGCTTTAAGATTAGTTGTTGGAAAGTAGTCAAGCTACAATGGTTTAAATTTCCTTCTTTAGCATCTTTATATTGTTGAGGAATAAGGTGGTTATTTTGGATTGGAAAATATTATTGTTATCGTTCGAGGAATAAAAGTTATTATTCAGTTATTTGAGTTGAGTGAGAATATATTTTAGTACGTGAAAAGCGGAAATATTTTATTTATTATGATTGGTTTCATTTGATCCTTATGTGATTATTTATTCATGCGTGAATATATGATTGTTATGGTTCATAATGTGTGAACTTAGTGTTATAGTAACTTCATGAGAAATTGTTTGTTGATGCGATCTTTATGGTCAAATCAAATGTTGTCTTCGTAGGAAATGGCAAGTAAGTGTGAATCGAAACCAAAGTAGAGTTACGTTAAATTTCAATCGCGAAGTAGAGTGTCAAACAACAATGATGCCTTAGCTTCTGCTATTCGCCTATTGGCAGAGAAATTGACTCACGAAAGAATTTGAGAGTCCCGATTCTGATGGGGACATGTTTGAGAGATTAGCTAAGATTAAATCGTCGTACTATAAGGGGCAAGCTGACCCTACCTTCTTAAAGAGTGGATTAGGGAGTTTGAAAAGATTTTCGGGCCGTGAACCGTCCCGAAGGTATGAAAGTTGGGTCAAGTTATACCGTATCCGAAAGATGAGGCCGACTTATGGTGGAAAGAAAATGGAAATAGACTTAGTGTTGTGGAAGAGTTTAATTGGGAATCCTTTATTCTTTGCTTTAAGGAAAAAAATTTACCCCCGCTTTTATGAGAAAGAAAAGGCTCGGGAGTTCATAGACCTTAGGATGGGGAGCATGACCATCTCTGAGTATTATAGCAAATCCATAGCATTGCCTAGGTTTTTAGGTAGTAGCCACTGAGGAGTTAAAGGCTCAGTGATTTGAGTAAGGTTTGATTGAGGAAATTCAATTGGGGTTAGTAGATTATGAAGAAATTGATTTGTCTATCATAATTCCTACTGGGGAGATCATAAGGTGTACCAAGCTGTTTAGAAATTTGCCTTTGAAGATAGGAGACTATGTTTTTCCAATCTGACTTAATAGAATTCAATTTGGGAGACCTAGATGTGATTCTTGGGATGAATTGGTTAAGTCTTTACAAGGCCAATATCGACTGTGAGATTCAGAAGGTAGGTTTAAGAAACCCTTTGGGAAAATTGACCTCCTATAGACGCTTTGGAAAACCTAAGAAGTTTGGAGTTATTTCTGCTATGCAAGTAAGAAAGTTGATGAGAAAGGGGTGTGAGCTATTCTTCTGTAGTAAGATGTGAGTAAGGAAGTTGAAGTGAAGCTTGAGGATGTTCCGATTGTGAAC
Organism: Beta corolliflora; assembly: GCA_947648045.1. Taxonomy (NCBI): domain Eukaryota; kingdom Viridiplantae; phylum Streptophyta; class Magnoliopsida; order Caryophyllales; family Amaranthaceae; genus Beta; species Beta corolliflora. Next base: position 45,943 of record CANSZD010001674.1, on the reverse strand, counting down.
GGGTTTATGGACGTGTTTCCGAGTGAGATTTCGGGTATGCCGCCTGTTAGAGCTGTTGAGTTCACCATAGACTTAGTTCCTGGAACTGCACCTATATCTAAAGCACCCTATAGAATGGCACCTCCGGAAATGAGCGAGTTGAAGGCGCAGTTGCAAGAATTGTTCGATAAGGGTTATATTAGACCTAGTGCATCACCTTGGGGAGCTCCTGTGTTATTTGTCAAGAAGAAAGATGGGAGTATGAGGTTGTGTATCGATTATAGGGAATTGAATAACGTAACCATCAAGAATAAGTACCCTTTGCCTAGAATAGACGACCTATTTGACCAATTAAATGGAGCGAGCGTGTTCTCTAAAATTGATTTGCGTTCGGGGTATCACCAGTTGAGAGTAGCCGACAAGGATATACCTAAGACTGCATTTAGGACTCGTTACGATCATTATGAGTTCACTGTAATGCCTTTTGGGTTAACCAATGCACCTGCCATATTTATGGACTTAATGAATAGGATTTTCCATGAGTTCTTAGATAAATTTGTGGTCGTATTCATTGATGATATCCTGATCTATTCGAGGAACGAGAAGGAGCATGATGAGCATTTGAGGATCATATTGGAGACGCTTAGGAAGAATCAATTGTATGCGAAGTTCTCTAAGTGTGAGTTCCGTTTGGAGAAAGTAGTGTTTTTGGGTCACTATGTGTCTAAGGAAGGAGTCTCAGTAGATCCTGCTAAGATTCAAGTTGTGAGTGAGTGGCCAATTCCAAAGAGCGTGTCAGATATTAGAAGTTTCTTAGGTCTAGCTGGCTATTATAGGAGATTTGTGAGAGATTTCTCGAAGATAGCAAGACCTGTAACCAATTTGATGAAAAAGGAGTCAAAATTTGAGTGGAGTGAAAAGTGTGAAGAAGCCTTTCAGATTTTGAAAGATCGTTTAACCTCTGCACCTATTTTGACCCTACCTGATGGGAATGAGGGATTTGAGGTATATAATGATGCTTCGAAGAATGGTTTGGGATGTGTCTTTGCAAATGAATGGGAAGGTGATTGCGTATGCGTCGCGTCGGTTGAAACCTTATGAGGCTAATTACCCTACCCATGACCTAGAGTTAGCTGCCATAGTGTTTGCATTGAAAATTTGGAGACATTACCTCTATGGAGCGACTTGTAAGATATTCACATACCATAAAAGCTTGAAGTACATTTTCACTCAAAAAAGACCCGAACCTGGAGTTGATTAAGGATTATGACCTAGACATCCGGTATCATGAGGAGAAAGCAAATGTGGTTGCTGATGCCTTCAGCAGAAAATCGAGTCATAGCTTGAGTACCTTGATAGTCCCTGAGGAGTTGTGTCGAGATATGCAAAGGCTGAGTCTAGAACTCTTAAATCCTGGGAACGTGAGGCAAGACTTAGCGCTCTATCTTTGGGTTTGTCGGTCTTCGATGAGATCAAAGAGGGTCAAGTTGGTGATGAGCACCTAGATAAGATCAAGGAGAAAATTAGGCAAGGTAAGGAAGCTGACTTTAAGATTCATGATGATGGGAGTTTAAGGTTTAAAGGGATGTGGTGTGTACCACAAAAATGTAATGACCTTAAGAGACGCCTTATGGATGAGGGGCATAATACTCCATATTCTGTGCACCCCGGGGAGTGACAAGTTGTATAAGGACCTTAAGGGTATCTATTGGTGGCCAAATATGAAGCGAGAGGTAGCCGAGTATGTGTCTAAGTGCCTAACCTGTCAGAATGTGAGGATAGATCATAAGAGACCCATGGGGAAGGTTCAATCCTTACAGGTTCCTGGATGGAAGTGGGATTCTATTTCTATGGACTTTGTGGATTGCCTTACCTAAAACGAGGAGTGGAAACGACACTATTTGGGTTATTGTGGATAGATTGACCAAATCCGCTGTGTTTATACCCATTAAGGAGACATGGAAAAAGAAGCAACTTGCTAAGACATACATTAGGCATGTGGTGAGACTACATGGAGTTCCAAAGGATATCATTTCGACCGTGACTCTAGGTTTCTTTCGAAATTTTGGAAAAGGTCCAATTAAATCTTGGGACAACATTGAAGATGAGTATGACCTTTCACCCCGGGTCGATGGTCGAGCGAGAGGACTAACCGGACTATGGAGGATATATTGAGAGCATGTGTTATTGACTTTCAAGGTAGTTGGGAGGACCAATTAGACTCGATTGAGTTTTCTTATAACAATAGTTATCATGCGAGCATTAAGATTGCACCTTTTGAGGCATTATATGGACGGAAGTGTAGAAGCCCCATTTGTTGGAATGACTTTAGTGAAAATATAGTCTTGTGGACAGAGTTTATTGAGGAAACTGTCAAGAATGTCAGACTAATTCAGGCTAGAATCCAAGCTGCGCAAGATAGGCAGAAGAGTTATGCTGATTTGAAACGACGCGAGGATGAGTTTGCTATAGGTGATAAGGTGTTCTTGAAAGTATCACCCACTAAGGGCGTCATGAGATTTGGGAAAAGGGCAAGTTAAGTGCTAAGTATGTAGGCCATATGAGATTTTAGAGCGAATTGGGAAAGTAACCTATAGATTGGCATTGGCAATAAAGTTTGAGAAGATGCATGATGTGTTCCATATTTCCCAACTCGAACGCTATATCCCTGATGAGCGTCATGTCCTAGAGCCTGAACGGATTCAGATCGATAGTAGCCTTACATATGAGGAAGACCTATCAAGATTCTCGACAGGAAAGTGCGTAGTACACGCAATAAGGACGTCCACATCGTGAAAGTACTTTGGTCTAACCACGAATCTGAAGAGGCAACGTGGGAAGCCGAAGATGAGATGACAAAGAAGTATCCAGACTTGTTCCTTGAGGTGAGTTACGAGGGCGTAACTCGTTTTCTTTAAGGGGGATAGAATGCGATAAATTTCGCGCTTTTTGTCTATTTTATGAGATTTTAATGCATATGTCCGCCTATGTTGGGCAATTTGCACATGTTAGTGCTAAAGAAGTAGATTCTCCGCGTAAGAAAGCGTGTTCATAAGTAACACACGTGTTTAAAGTTAGCAAAAGTGTGCACAAGTAGCACGAATCTTTGTAAACTTTTGAAAAGAAGAGTTCAAGTTTTGAAAAATATATGAGATTTCGTGTCAAGTTTCGGGACGAAACTTCTTTTAAGGGGGGTAGACTGTAATCCCCCATAATTTTAAAGGATTTTATAAATATATTTTATCATTTATATATTTATATTTTAGTTGGTATGATTTTATTATTTAAAGAAGGTTGACTATTTTAATAGTCAAATGAAATTATTTTAAGAATTTAAGAAAGTTGGAAATATTTTAATTAGGCATGCTTTGAAAAGGTTTGAAATACGAATTTGATTTAGAAAAGAAGTCTAATGGACTTGAGGAATCCAAATTCTAAGTAGATTGGGAAAGAGGAGTTATATTGATACTAGGAGTCCTTATTCATCAATCCTAGTTATCATCGAATCCTATTTAAACTTAAATTCCTTTTCCTGCCCCAAAAGCGAAACCCTAACTATAAATACCCTAAGCCCAATTATTTTACCCTACACAAATTACTTTTCTTCACTCTTCCTCTCAATTCTCACGGCTCTCTCTCTCTCCTCTTCCACGTAATTTTCTTTTCTTCTTCCTCTCAAGCTTTTGTTTCTTCTTCTTCAAGTAACGCTTTCTTCCCTTGCTAAGAAACGTCACCGCCGCCGCCGTCGTTGACCGCCGTTGACCGTCGCTGCTGCCACCAAGACTCCTCCTTGGCCGGCGCCTCCTCCCTTTTATCTTGAGTTGGTTTAATTCTTTCCTTTTCCTCAAGTTTTCCATTAAAGACTATGTTTTTATGCTTTATTTTAATGTTAATCATGATTATCAATGTTAATTTACTGTTTTAATGAATAATCTTGATTCATATATATATTATATTATAAGAATAAAAATTCAGATTTGTTTATTATTGTTAGTTTGAAGTTTTAGTAATTAAAGCATGGATTTTTAGGGTGTTAATTATTAGAAAACCATAGTAGCATATTAAATACTATGAGATTAATTTAATTTATGATTTTAAACATGCTTAAGAGGGTTTAAAGAAGGTTTTATGATTTTATAAGTTGCTGGAATTTCATAAAGCATTTTATTTAGGGAATTTTAAGAATTTTAATTACTAGTATGGTAGTACTATGCTAGGAATTAAAAGTAATTGGAGTTTTGATAGAAAAATCAACTTTTGAATATGTTTAAAGGGGATTTTAAATATTTTAAGTTGCTGTCTTTTTAGTTAAAAGTATTGATTTTAGTTATATTGGATTTCTAGGCGGAGAGTATTCCGTAGGAGATTTCTAAAAGGGCTAAAGTGGCCAGTCGACTAGTTTACACAAGGTACGTACATACCTATGTGTTGATTGAGATAGTATCATGATTTAAGGAAGGAAAATTATGTAGTATCATGTATAGGAACTATGTTGAGTTCATATATGATATTGATTATGTTGGATTTTGTATGTTTTATCTTTGTGGTGTAAACATGTTGATTATGAGATTATATTATGAGATTTATATCATGTTTGTATGGAAAATTGATACAAGCATGTTGGTTGGGAACTTTAATTTATTAATTCACATGGGAGAATTAATATATTTATTAGTGTTGGATCATGATTGATCATTGTTCCCTTTGAGTATTTCACTGCTTTATAAGGACCGAGGGCCTTATCTGGTAAGTTGATATTTTCTACCTATGAAAGGTAATTTGGTTGTTGGCTAGGTTCAACAAATAAGAAGGATTGAAATAAGAAGGAATTAATCTTGGATTGTAAGTTGTATGATCACTTATTTAATCCTAAGATAAAAAGGAGTTAAGTTGTGAATGTTTGATTATATGTTATCTGTATTGCTTGTGTGTCATAATAAGTAATAAATTGTAAATCACGTAAAGTGTAACTTGGATAGTAATAAACTTTGGACTGGTGCACGTCCCGAAGTTGGACAATCGAGGGTTGGGGTACATGGTGAGCGGGCCATGGCTTTTTCTCGGGAATTGGATTGATCACCATTCCTCTTTTTATTTAAAGGTTCCTCGATATCGCAGTCATTATGGAATACGGAGTCGCGCCCGTATTTCGTCTTCCTAGGTGAAGGCTGGTTTTTAGTTAGACAACTCGGTCCAATAACTATTCCATTTAATATAATAAAAGTTGATTAAAGTTTAGTTCAGTAGAAGTCATCTGCAGAATGTTATATGGTTGTATTACTGATTTATCTCTGTTTACTATTTCTTAGTATCATGATTAGGATTGGTTATGTATTGTTATGTAGTACTCAGCTTTGCTGATTACGTGCTTTGTTTGTGATTGTTGATCATGGCTTTGCCTTATTGATCCCGTGATGACCCAATTTTGGTGAGCAAGATTTCTAGAGCATTGACATTTACAGGTCCGCAGATGTAGCATCATTGGGAATCTGGGAATGGAGAGCTTGTGTAAACTTAGTTTGTTATTTTGTTCTGCATTAGTCGGATAATGTTATTATAAGTTGGTTTGATAGACTTTCATAAAGTGGGTTGTTTTCGAAGTACTTAATTTATTATTTATAAAGTTTAGTTTGATGTTTTCCGCTGCAAAATTCTGAATAAGCCGATACGTTATCACACGGGCGATAATACTTGGGTAATTCTCTAAGTTTTATATTATAAAGGCATTTATGAAAAGAGAGAATTATCGGGGTGTTACAGAGCCAGAGATTTGCAGATCCCAAATTTGGCAAACAATATCACGAACCTCCGAATTGTTCAAACACCACGTCTCGATTTGGTAGGGTCGAAACGAGGTTGCCTGAGGACGAGCAGTTTGAAGAATAATAGGAGCATGGTTGGAGAGGCCTAGAGGAAGGTGGTGTACCACAGAATGCGGAAAATCCTCCATCCAATCGGGTGAAGCATAACCCCAACCGAGACGTTCCATAATCATGCAAAATATTGGTAATTATATAGAAGTTGAAAGGCACAAAAGAAAACATGTGCGGAACAAAACATTCTCTCTCCTTAACCATCTAATGTTAACTAATCATCCGAAAATCTACCAGCATGCATGATGAAGTTTAATTTCAAGTTAGTTTAATGGTTTTGATTTTAATTTTTTGTAACATTATGATTCTAATTGAGGATTTGTGAATAATCATGTAAGACTAAGTTAAACCGAATTTTTGATTTTTAGTTCAAAATGAATGCTCAACATTGCAATTATGTTAAAATGAAATTAAGATTGGAACCTAATACAATCAAACTGAAAATCTATTGTCACAATTCTTTTTTTATATATAATTATAAGCCATTTTTAACAATTTTAGTTAAAAATTAAGATTGAAACCTATTTTGTTCCTTTCTTTCCTTCTCAAGCAATGGCGGATCTTTGGCCAAAACATTAAAAGAGCGAAAATTTGAATCCCCAACCTCTAGATTTAAAGTTAAATTTTCAACAATTGTGCTACAAGATTATTGTTAGGGGTCGAATTATTCTTACGTGGCAGTAAAATGCATGCCTAAGGTGTGTTAGTTTGCTTGAATAAGTGGCAGTGTTTAATTGGGCGTATGGAAGAGTAAACGGATGGGTGACGTGTCAATACAGTTCCGGAGTCCTTGCGAGGAAAAGATATGCGCTGCGTTGAGGGGAAAGTGGAGCTAGTTGCAACCGCCAAACAAGAATATCTCAAGGGAGGCTCCTACAAAATAGGATCTAGGCCAATGACGAGCAAGGAGGAAAACGACTACACTTTAACGCTCATATTGTAAACTAGTATAAATAGTCCATTAGCTCATGTTTTGTAAATCATCACTCACTGCTCTCTTAACTCTCTCTAGCTAATACTTGTATTCTCTCACAAACTCGAGCAACTTAGTGAATTGGCAGGATACAACTCCTCCCATGGTTTTTCCCTCATTTCCAAAAGGTTTTCCACGTAAAACTTGCTGTGTTTTTCTCTTTATTTATCGCAACTTTACTTTGTGCAATTTATTCTATTTCGCAAGTTAATTATCAACCCCCTCTCCAAGCAAATTAGCCTTAGTGTGAAATTTTCCTTAAACAATTTGGCGCCACCGTGGGGCTGGTAATTAAAAAGCAATCCTAACACTTTATCAATTTGTCGCGAAACATGTCTGGAAACAATGTTGAGGAGTCGCCCACAACTCCTAAGTCGCCCGTCAATGTGCCAGGGCAAGAAGCCATGGATCAAATCACGGGAGCCATTGACAAGATGAAGCAATCTCTCAAAGATGAAATTGCGGCTTAAGGTGTTCAACTCAGAAAAGAAACCGAGGAACTCCGGTCCCAAATGTTGTCCAGCGCATTCAATGCGTCCAATTCCCGCAAGCGTCAAAGTGATATTGGCAGCATAGCCAAGCAACTTGATATGGAAGATCCCATCCATGAAGATGACGAGGACGCCATGCCCGATCAAGGAGTGCCCTCTATTGGCAAGTACCCTAGTCTGAATCGCCAAACTGCCTATGAGTGGGTCTCTCCATTTGAAGAAGATGCTGGCAAGTTGCCAGACCAGCCGTCCCAGAAGGAGCCACCATCCAAAGTAGCTGCGGAGCAGCCTCAGCCGGTGCAAGATGCCCGAAGCAAGCAACCTGTGCCCAGCGTGCCAAAGGTCGTGCCTGCAGCTGTCAACGCAAATCCCTTGTACGAGCGCCTCAGGCAGGTCGAAGAGATGATCCTCAAGATTCCTGGAGTGCCAAGACCCGTGGAGAAAGCTGCCTTGACCTGTTATGCCGACTCGTCGTTTGCAGATGCCATTGCCTTGGTCGAGATCTCGAAGCGCTTCATTGTTCCTGCCATGAAATTGTACGACGGGACCACAGATCCCGGCGATCATGTCGCCCAATATAAGCAGAGGATGATCACCATCCCAGTCCCACGCGAGATGCGTGAAGCTTGCATGTGCAAGGGCTTTGGGTCAACTTTATCAGGTCCCGCTCTTCAATGGTTCATTAATCTACCTAATGGTGCGATTTTGACTTTTGCAGGTTTTGTAGACATGTTCAATCTCCAGTTTGCCAGCAGCAGGCGCCTGGAAAAGCAAACCAGCGATTTGTACCGTGTCGTGCAAAGATACGGTGAACCGCTGCGAGATTATCTCAACAGATTCAACCGTGAAAAAGTCTCCATCCCAAGATGCGATGCTCCCACCGCCATCGAAGCCTTCCTGAGAGGTTTGCTAGAGGAATCGGAGCTGTATAAGGAGCTGACGAAGTATCCTTGCCCAACCTTCGAAGATGCTCATGCAAAGCCCTTGCGCAGATTAGATTCGAGGAAGATGTTGATACCAGAGAAGGTGCAGCAGAATTGGATCGAGGCGGCAGAAAGGCCCCAAGCAACAACAATCGTCGGGACAACCGATATCAACCATATCACAAAGATGTTGTACAAAATGTCAACGTCGCAAACTCAAATCATTCTCCAGCGATCAGATTATATGACTTCAATGTCAGTCCCGCAGGACTTGTCAACAGCCTTGGCAAGTTGGGAGATGCAGTCAGGTGGCCCAAGAAGTCAGACAATCCCTCAGACAAGAAGGTGTCAACATATCCTCACAAAGGTGTCAATACGTGTGCGACCTAACATATTCAGCTGCAAAGCGTCATGCTAAAGAGAGCGCCATGGAGAAACCTGTTGGCACGTGCAGAAAAGCGAAGGTAGATTGCATGCCTATATCCTTCGATGAAGAAGATGCAGCAGACTTGGCAGATCTGCACCATGACGGACTCGTTATCTCGCTCACAATTGGAAACTGCCTCCTGAGGAGAGTGCTCGTGGACAACGGCAGCTCGGCAAATATCATCATGTTAGATGCCCTCAAAGATATGGGGCTAAGCGAAAGCGACGTCACCAAAAAGTTCACAGTGCTCGTAGGATTCAGTGGCGAGGCCAAGCATACACTTGGCGAAATCACTTTGCCCACTTATACGCAAGACGTTAACATCCAGGTAAAATTCCTAGTTATTGATTGCTTGTCATCCTACAATGTCATTGTTGGCAGGCCATGGATTCCTGACATGAAGGCGGTGCCATCCACCTATCACCAAACCATCAAGTTCCCCACCAAATGGGGAGTGCAAGAGATAAAAGGCGACCAAAAGTTGGCGAAGGAATCCTATAAAACAACCTTGAAACCTTCCGCAACTTGCAAGATGCCTGCATAGCAACTACAACAACGACGGACCATCGAAGAGTATGCTGAACCAGAAGTTGGACCAATTGATGAAATCATCCTTGATCCGTCTAAACCTAAGCAAACTGTTAGGATTGGAGCAGACTTGCAAGGCGAATTGAGCGATTGATCGAATTTCTGAGGCGAAACGCCGACTGCTTCGCCTGGTCCCATGAGGACATGGTTGGCATCAACCCTGAGGTAATAACACATAAATTAAATGTTAATCCTGACCACTTGCCTGTCAAGCAAAAACGCAGGAAATTTGCACCTGAGCGCAACCAAGTCATCAACGAAGAAGTGCAAAACCTCCTAGAAACAGGCAATATACGAGAAGCAAAATACCCCGACTGGCTTGCAAACATGGTAGTGGTGCCAAAGAAGAATGGGAAGTGGCGAGTTTGCATTGACTTCACAGATCTCAACAAAGCATGCCCAAAGGATCCATTCCCACTGCCTCACATTGACGCCATGGTAGATGCAACTGTTGGCCACGAGTTGCTCACCTTTATGGACGCATTTAGCGGATACAACCAGATCCTTATGCACCCTGAAGATCAAGAAAAGACGGCATTTATCATAGATCGAGGCATCTATTGCTCCAAAGTAATGCCATTTGGCTTGAAGAACGCTGGCGCAACTTATCAAAGGTTAGTAAATAAAATGTTTGAAAAACAGATTGGGGACACCATGGAGGTGTACATTAATGACATGCTGGTTAAATCCAAAAAAGCCGGCGATCACATTCAGCACCTTGAAGAAGCATTTGAAATCCTGAGGCGCTACCAAATGAAGCTAAATCCCAATAAATGTTCATTCGGCGTCACCTCCGGCAAGTTCCTGGGGTATGTTGTAACCTAGAGAGGCATCGAAGCAAGTCCAGAACAAATCAAGGCCATTGTTAACTTGCAATCCCCAAGATGCGTCAAAGATGTGCAGAAGCTAACCGGACGAGTTGCAGCGCTTAACAGATTTATATCCAAGTCGTCAGATAGTTGCAAACTGTTCTATGATGTGCTAAGGAAGAACAAATCATTCAAATGGACCAACCAGCATGAAAAAGCGTTTCAAAACTTGAAGACTTACATGATGACGCCACCACTTCTTGCAAAGCCAAAGGACAAAGAGGAACTACAGCTTTATCTAGATGTAGCGCATGCAACTGTAAGCGCCGTTTTGGTAAGGGAAGAAGATGGAATTCAATCTCCCATATACTATGTAAGTAAAACTCTTGTAGACGCTGAAACAAGGTACACTTCATTAGAAAAACTTATACTTGCCTTGGTTATGGCCTCTACTAAGTTGCGCCCTTACTTTGAATGTCATTCTATTTGCGTTAAAACTAACTATCCTATAAGATCTGTGATGAACAAGTCTGAGTTGTCGGGCAGAATGGCCAAATGGCTAGTGCACCTAAGTGGCTACGAAATCAGGTACGAACCAAGGACGGCCATTAAGTCGCAGGCTTTGGCAGACTTTGTGGCTGATTTTAGTCCAAATTTGCAAACTGAAGTCGACGAAGAACTCTTGCAACTACTGGAGCAAACTGCAAGTCCCACTTGGACACTATGCACTAACGGAGCATCAAACGTAAATGGAGCAGGACTTGGATTTGTACTAAAATCGCCACAAGGGGACATCATAGCCCAAGCTGTGCATTGCGAATTCAAAGCAACTAACAATGAAGCAGAATACGAAGCTTTGATTGTTGCCCTCAATGCAGCGGCAGAACTCAAAGTAAAGCGTATCGAGGTAAGTTGCGATTCCTTACTAATTGTCAATCAATTTAATGGGTCCTATGCAACAAAAGATCAGAAGATGGCGAAATACTTGGACATAGCCAAGAGTGTTGCCAGCAAGTTCGACGAATTTACCATAAAGCAAATACCAAGGGAGCAAAATGTAGAAGCGGACGCCTTAGCCAACCTAGGCTCAGTTTCAGCAGCGCTCAACTTGAGCAACATTCCTATTGTGTGTATCCTGCAACCTACAATAGACAGACACCAAGTAAATGAAACCAGCACTGAAGTTGTCTGTGAAGACGCGGACTGGACATAGGAGTACGTTCAATGGCTAAAAGAAGGCATCTTACCCCAGCAACTCGGAGACCCACGAACTTTCAAGGTAAAAGCATCCCACTTCATCTTAATTAATAACATACTGTTTCGCAAGTCAGTTGCAGGTCCCTACTTAAGATGCCTCAAAAGGCAAAATGTACCCATTGTCTTGCGCGAACTGCACGATGGCAAATGCGGCAACCACACTGGAGGCAGGAGCTTATCTAATAAAGCACTCATGATGGGCTACTTCTGGCCCACTATGAGGAAAGACGCCATGGAATATGCAAGGAAATGCGACGCTTGCCAAAAACATGTTGCAGTCTCACATCAATATGCTGAGCAACTTCACCCAATCTTGACACCCTGACCATTCATGAAGTGGGGAATGGATATCGTCGGTAAACTTCGGCAAGCTCCAGGGCAACGCATGTTCATGCTAGCCATGACAGCTTACTTCTCCAAATGGATTGAAGCAGAAGCATATCGGAACATCACCGACACTGAGGTAATATCTTTCATAAAACGCAACATATTATGCAGGTTTAGCATCCCCTCTAAGATAATTTGCGACAACGGATCGCAATTCATAAGTGGCAAGACGAAAAAATTCTGCCAAAAATGGAACATCAGGCTAGACACTCCAACGCCAAGATACCCGCAAACTAATGGGCAAGCTGAATCCAGCAATAAAATCGTCATCAACAACATCAAGAAGCGAATTGATGAAGCAGGCGGCAGATGGGCTGACGAGTTGCCTCTAATCCTCTGGGCAAACAGGACAACTCCCAAAAACGCAACTAATCAAACTCCTTATTCTTTAGTTTTTGGTTGTGAAGCAGTTATCCCAGCTGAAGTGTACATGCCAACTCCAAGATATGGGCTCATGACAGAAGATAGGAATGACGCAGAACTGGCACATGACTTGGACACCGTTGACGAAATCAGAGACTACGCCAAAGTAAGAATGACAGCTTATCAACAAGCAGTTGTCAGGAGTTATAACAAGCACATCAAAGTCAAGCAATTCCAAGTTGGAGATTGGTCCTCAGAAAGACGTTCCAAAACACCAAAGACCCAAAGGTAGGCAAACTTGCTGCAAACTGGGAAGGACCATACCAAATTGAAAAAGCAATAGGTGACGGAGCATACAGGTTGGTCACCAGAAATGGTGCGCAAATTACACGCAGTTGGAACGCAACTCATCTCATACAACAATTTATTTCTTTTTCCTCTATAAACATTTACTGACTTAAGCATCGGAGGGCCGTTGGCAAAATTCCAACGGTCTAGGTTTGCCAGATCACCTCACAAGGGGTTGCAACCTGCCAAAACGCAACTTGGCAGTTACTCAGGTAACATCAAAATACAAAGTGCTTGGCAACAACACTTCTGGTAATATCTCCTCACACCATTCTTTTGTCGCACCTACTTTCCATTTTATTTTACAAGAACACATTCTGACTTAAGCATCAGAGAGCCGTTGGTGAAACGCCAACGGTCTAGGTCTAACAAACCATTTTGCAAGGGGTCGGCACATCAGGAGCAACTTCCTAGGCAACTTCTCCAGCAACTTCCTAGGCAACTTCTCCAACAACTTCCCTGGCAAACTTTCCAGCAACCCCTTGAGCAGATATGGATGCAGCAACGCAGAAAGCAATTTGGATTGAACCTTAGTCAGATATGTGTAATCAAAGGCCAAGCGACTTCAGAGTGGCAACTTAAGGGGAAAAACGCTAGTTTGACCAGATTGTGATTCCTAACTGAGACACTTTGCCAGTACTTTTAAAGAACATTCTTTGTAAGCAAGTTACTTCGTTAATTCATTATTTGTAATCTTCGAGTCCCATTAATAAAACGTGTAATTCATTCAAACTGTCCAAATACAAACTATCATATTCTTGCAAGTTATGCCAATTGTTTATAAGGCAATAACACGACAGTTACAAAACAAATGGTTTCAGAAAGCAACTTCAAAACGAGTCGACGTTTTAGTTTGCTACAACATGCATGCATGAGACAAAATCACATAAACACAAGCTATTCTCAAAAGCAGAATGGTGGTAAGCAAAATAAAGCAAATTTCATAAAAGTTGCCTCCCTTAAGGGAAGCAAAAAGTCAGTTTCTAACATTCTGCCCCTAGCAAGCAGAATAAGCATACAAATTAAAACCGCTACTATGAGCAAATACAAAACACACCAATATGTCTTAAACCTTGCTCCCATGAGCAAGTAAAGCAACACACAAAGTTAAACATTGTTTGGACCCTAAGAAAAGGCAGGAAAAACTAAGCAACATCATTATGGGGCTTGTCAGCATCAACATCAATAGGCTGAGAATACGCGCCAGCAACGGAAGCCGTCGCGTGAGTAGATGCATCATCATCAACTTCTTCAAGCACAACGGCAGCAGCAGTGTCATTCTTGGCGCGTTGGAGTTTCTTGGCCTCCTCATAGGCCGACCTTTCCACAGCAGGGTTCCACTCTAAATGTTTGCCAGCAACATACTCCTCCATCGCCTTAATCCTCGCCAGCCATAGTTGCATGCCAAAGACGTCAAGATGCTCATTATATTTATTCTCTGCTTCCTCAGCAGCCCTCTCTACCTCTCCCTTCATACGTTGCACCTCCCCCTGCTCCACCTTCAGTTGGTCCAACCATTGCCGGCATCTCCCCTCAACATCTTCCAACTCCCTGGTAAAAGTGGCGACCTTGGTTGTCAACTCGGACAGATTCTGGTGTGTGGCAATAAAAGCTTGCAAGCACTGAAAACAAAATGCGTTAGGAATCAACATATAGCGAAGCAAGAAGATTATTACAAAGACGGAAGAAAGGCAAACCTGGACGGACAAACTGACACCTTCAGACGCAACAACAGCAGGTGTCATAGTATCATGATGCACCTTGGCAGCAGGGAACCATACGTTCTTGGAACTTGGCCATATGGGAGTTGCCTCAGCAGAGATGGAACGGAAATCCTCAGGAACTTCGATCTCCACACTCTTTCTTTTCGGTCCAGCCAGAGTAGGAGCTACAGGTGTTGTAGTTGGGCGAGGGGTCTGAGGGACAGAATGACGAATCGTCGCAAAAGGTGCAGGGGGATTGGCGAAAGCCCCGCTCCTGTTACGCATCCTTGCAATCAACTCAGAGTTCGAGATTGGAACGGTTCGCTGAGACACAGAAGTTTCTGCCAAAGAGGAGAATAAGGTAAGCAACTTATAAAAAGAAATCAGGATGCGAAAATGAAGAGCGGCGTACTTACTAGAAGACATGTTGGAAGCTGAAAGAGTTTTGGCGCTTCTTCTTGGAGAATTGGATGAATCTGCTTGCGCAAGTAGGTTGGTACCATGGTACGAGGGAATGATGGGAAAAGTCCTATCTTCAGTGCTGAGCGCCAATATCAGATCTGTAAAACTTGTCGATTGTTCGCGTCCGGAGGAGTGCAGAGAAACACCTGCCCAGCAAAAAGTGTAAGCAAACCGTCAACAATCAGAATGCAAAATTCACAGCAAATTAGGCAAAATACCTTCAGATCTCCAAGTATCTTTGAAAAAACCACCAAAATCGCCCATGGAATCTGGTCTCACATAGAAATATCTTGCGACCCATCCCCTGTCTCGACCCTTGTCACTTTTCTCTACCAGTGCATCTTTGCCTTCGTTAGTTTTGAGGGTAAATCTCCCCTTCCCAAAGGTTTTGATTTGGTAAGAAAAAGCCAAATCGTCTACTGTGAAATCAATACCCAAATTCTTGCTTAGAGTTTCTATACTCGTCAAAATCCTCCATGCCCCAGGGAGAAGTTGGCAAGGTGCCATGTTAGTTGCAACAAAAAACTAGCGAATAAAAGGTGAAAAGGGGAATTTCTGTCCTAATTTGGCGAAAGGGTAATCATAGAAAACCAACCAATCGGGGAAAACTGATAAGTGTGTTTCGAACGCACTTTATGAGCTCCTTTTAGCTTGGTTTGATCCTCTTTCCTCCCTTTTCTTCCCTCTTTCTTCCTCATTTCCTTCTCTATTTCTTTCACTTGATCATTGTTGATCACAGTGACATTTTGCTAGATTTCCGGTCAATTTTGACTGGAATTCTAGTACATTTGCTTTCATCCTGTTTCCCATGCTTTGATTGCAGGTATGACCTTTTCCGAGGTCGAGAGTTGGGAGATACGGTATAAGGAATGAGTTGGAGAAGCCGAGCAGAGACTGATGTGCGCTCGCACCACCTTCTAGGCGCCCGCACAGGTTGGTGCGCCCGCACGCCAAGTGGTGCGCCCGCACCATCGGAGACTTTTGAAGCCCAAATGTCAGAAGGCATGTTGCGCCCGCACCCCTCACAACAGTGCGCCCGCGTCGCTTGACACTTGACACCAGTTATGAGGCAGAATGAATGGTGCGCCCGCACCATTCGAATCCGCAAAAGAAAAAAAAAGGTCGAGCCTAATGAAAACGATAGTTTTGTTCTAGTTTATGACTTATGTTTTATTACAGAGTTTAGAGACTATTATTAGGGTTGATATTAGAGAGAAAAACATTGAACTTGTTCCTAGATTTGAGATTCTAGATCATAGTTTGTGATTTCTACAACATTGAAGGTACATTTAATTCAATTAGTTTCAAAGTTTTCAGTTTTTATTCTCTTTTCGTTGTTATTCTTTGTTCTTCCATATTATTATATCTCCTTATTCATAGTTTCATAATTGCTATTTTTATTAGATTAATTATCTCTTAATCATGAAATAAGATATTTGAGAGGAATAGAGGATAAAGTATTAAAAAAAAACCCAAAAACCTCTCAAGGCGCTCGATAAGGGTTGGCTATCGTGCACCCTCGAGGTGGTATGGGGGCGGAGGAAGAAGGTGACGGTCTTGGGAAAATGACTCTCTAGTATCGGGGTCTTCTAAGAACTTGATGGATGCATCGAATTCAGCGAAAGCGGTAGTAGAGGAAAGTGAAATGAATGGAACAGTGGTGATTGAAAAGGGTGTCCAGCAGGCCAATGAGGTAGCGATTACTCCTTCTCAGACTCATCTGGATATGGCGGCACGAAAATGGCGGCGGTTCTTCGGACATAATCGAATTTCAGACAAAGGTATGGGTCTCATGTTTGTTGCCCCTACTTTAGTGGAGGGGAAACCCACTGCCAAACTTGATAAGAATGAAATTGATAGAATGAACTCCACTTGGGAAAATGCTTTAATCATATATGTTGTAGGACAAAACCCAACTATGACTGCTATTACAGCATATGTCAAATCTCAATGGGGGTTGTCTTCTGCACCAGTGGTGTATAAACATGAAGATGGATTCTTTGTAATTCAAATGACATCCAAGGAAGAGAGAAACTCTGTCTTATATTCTGGTCCTCATCTTTTCTTTGGCAAACCTTTGATTGTGAAAAAATGGACAGCTACTTTTGATTTTCATAAGGAAATTCTTAAAGTAGTTCCTGTTTGGGTGAGATTACCTAATTTGCCATTAAACTGCTGGAGCGAGAATTCCTTGAGTAGGATTGGAAGTTTAATTGGAGTTCCAATTTATGCTGATGAGTGCACAACAAAGACACTTAGAATTTCTTTTGCTCGAATTTTGGTTGAGATGGATGTAACAAAGGAAATTCTGTATGAGGTTCCAATTGAGGATCCTAATGGTATTACATTTAAGCAGAAAATTACCTATGACTGGTTGCCAGCTTTTTGTAAGAAGTGTCAATCATTAGGACATAATTATGATGCTAAAACTCAACTGCCAGTTAAAGTGGTGAAAAAATGGGTTCCAAAGATTAGAACTGGACAAGAAGAGACTCAGAAAGGGGGTCAAGTTACAGAAAATGTTGCTATTGAGATTGAAGATGCTGAGGAGAGTACTGGTACTGAAAATCACATTGGTGCTCCTACTATGGCTGTTGATCCCTGCTCTGATGAGGATCATCCTGTAGTAGTAGAGCTAAATGCTGTTATCACACAAGTTGCTACTCCTGATCAACAAGCTAGAAATACAGAGGAAGATGAACCTTGGAAAATTGTTACAAGAAAATCCAAGGGGAAGCATGTTGTATTTCAGACTGGTAGAGGTGGAAATATTAACTTTTTTCACTCTCAATTGGACTCAGGAAGACCTGGGGGTGCTAGGGGACCAAACCCCTATTTATCCTAATGGGTTTAGTTGCTTGGAATGTAAGGGGCTTAAATGATCCTATTAAAATAAAAGAGGTGAAGATGTTTTTGCAGCAACAATCTGTCAGCTGTTGTGCTCTTTTTGAAACAAGAGTGAGACTGTCTAACTGTAGTAAAATTTAGAACAAATTTGGTAACCAATGGCAGTGGGAAAGCAACTATGATCTCTCTCCTAGAGGGAGAATTTGGTTTGGGTGGAAACCAGGAGAGATTAAAGGTACTGTTATATTTAAATCTGAACAGTGTATAGGGCTTCAGATTTAGATATCTAATAGATCCTTTGTGTTAGAAGTGGTGTATGGACTGCACACTATTGCAGATAGGAAGACTTTATGGACTGATTTGCAGGAGATGTCAGACAATTCTACTTATCCTATATTGTGTATAGGTGATTTCAATGCTGTTTTAAGTATGCAAGTTAGAATTAATGGAGTTGATATTAGTGAACAAGAAACTCAGGACTTTTCTGAGTTCATGCTGGTAACTCACATGTTTGAGGCTCCTAACTGTGGTGTTTTTTACTCTTGGTCCAACAAAGGGTTGGGTTCTTTGAGAATATGTAGCAGGATTGATAGAGCTCTAATAAGTGAGAACATGCTTGATTTATTTCCCAATCTGATGGTGAAATATCACCCATGTGGTATTTCTGACCACACACCTTTGGTTGTTAAATTCCAATCAAAATTCAGGAGAAGGGTAGACCTTTTAAGTTCCTAAACATTCTCACTGAGGATGTAAGATTCTATGATATTGTTGCTGAAACTTGGTGTTCTGTTACTGAGTCATTTCACATGAAGAAGGTCTGGTGTAAATTGCAAGTTGTAAAAAAAGCTATGAAAGTGCTCAAAGCTAGCAAGTTTTCAGATGTTCACAGTAAGCTGGAGGAGTGTCGAGTGCAACTGCAGAATATTCAAGCTAATGTAGCTGTAATCAGTGATTCTCAGATGCAACAGGAGGAAAAAAGATTGATAGAAAATCTTCGTCACTGGTCTAAAGTTGAAGAGAGCATACTATTTCAAAAAGCAAGAATTAACTGGCTGTCTAAAGGTGATGCTAACACCAAATTCATTTTTAATCAGGAATGCTAGGAATAAAAATGATCTGCTTAAGAATACTCAAGGTGTAGTTCTTACCTCTCCTGAGACAATTCAAGAAGAAATAGTAAGTTTCTATAAAAACTTACTCGGTTCTTGTGCCATAACTTTGACTGCTATTGATCTGGTTACTGTTAGATCTGGTGTTTCTCTTAATTTGGATGCTAGAGCAAATCTTGTTCAACCAATTACTCATGGTGAAATTGATAGAGCACTGTTTGCTATTGATGATACAAAAGCACCAGGCATTGATGGGTTTAATGCAGTTATCTTTAAGAAGAGTTGGCACATTATCAAGCATGATGTGTATAGAGGTGTTTTGGAGTTTTTTTGAGAAAAACTACCTTCATAAACCTGTCAATAATACTGTAATCACTCTGGTTCCCAAAGGTGCTCAGGCAATATATGCCAAGGATTTTAGACCAATTGCTTGTTGTACTATCTTGTACAAGATCATTTCTAAAGTTATCACTCATAGGATGCAATCTGTTATTCATGAGGTGGTGAATGTGTCTCAAGCAGGTTTCATACCAGATAGATATATTGCTGATAACATTCTCCTAGCCACTGAATTGATTAGAGGTTACACTAGGAAGCATATTTCTCCAAGATGTGTTATTAAAGTTGATATTAAAAAAGCATATGACTCAGTGGAATGGCCATTCCTTGAGCAAATGCTTCTTGAGCTTGGGTTTCCTTCGGTGTTTGTGGGATGGATTATGGGATGTGTTAGGAGTGTCTCCTATTCTATTCTCGTTGAATGGTGTTCCTTGAACTCCTTTCGCAAAGAAAGAAAGGTTTAAGACAAGGAGACCCCTTGTCTCCCTTCCTTTTTGCTCTCTGTATGGAATACCCGAGTAGGTGTCTAAAGGAGCTTAAGGATGATCCCGACTTCAATTATCATCCTAAATGTGAGAGGATTCATCTCAATCATCTTATGTTTGCTGATGATTTGCTACTTTTTGCTCGAGCTGATCTTAGTTCAGTTACTAAGATTATGAATGCATTTAGAAAGTTTTCTGGAACCTCATGGTTGGAAGCTAGTGTGGAGAAAAGCAACATCTACATTGCTTTGGAGTCTCGAGGCCGAGGCTACGTTGATTGCTGAGGTTGTTCTTCTTCCTATTGGAACTCTTCCTTTTAAGTATCTTGGAGTTCCTTTATCTTCTAAGAAACTTAATTTTTCTCAATGTAAGATCCTGGTTGAGAAAATCACCGATAGAGCTCGAGTTGGATGACCAAGAATATGAGTTATCTTTGGAAGATTGCAACTTGTTAGGAGTATTTTGAGTAGTATGCAAAATTATTGGGCTCACATTTTTCCTTTATCCAAGAAAATCATCAAAGTTGTTGAAGGGGTATGTAGGAAATTTCCGTGGACAGGGAAAAAAACTCTTGATTCCAGGAAAGCGCCTGTTGCTTGGCATACTTTTTACAATCCTAAAGTATCAGGGGGTTGGAATTTGATTAATATGGCCAACTGGAATAAAGCAGCTCTGCTCAAGCTTCTTTGGGCTATTACGTTTAAAGCTGACAATCTATGGGTTCAGTGGATTGCTGCCTACTATATGAGAAGACATGATGTTTATTATGTTGTTATCACTAACAACATGTCTTGGGGTTTGAGGAAAATTTTTAAGTTAAGAAATTTGCTTGATTTGGTGGGAAATTGGGAAGCAGTGATGTCTAATGGCAAATTCAGTATTAAAAAAGCTTATAATTTGCTTCAGGGGACTGTTCAGAAAATTAAATGGAGAAGATTGATTTGCAATAATAAAGCAAGTCCTAAGAGCAAATTCATGGTGTGGTTAGCAGCTCAAAATCGCATGCCTACTACTAACAGAATCAGTAGGTGGAATGTTAACTGCAGTTCGCAGTGTTGCTTGTGTTCTGATGTTAATGAATCTGTGCATCACCTCTTTTTTGAGTGTCAATATTCAGCTGAAATATGGCAAGGTTTACTCCATCACATTGGCATAACCAGACGTGCTGATACTTTTGAGATTGAGAGCAGATTGGCTAGTATGAAAGCACATAGTAGGAGTGTTAGATCAAGAGTTTATGTTATGCTGTTCTCTGAAGCTCTTCATGCTATATGGGGTCAGAGGAACAGTAAAATCTTCTCTAATACCTTCTGTGCTCCTCAGATTCTGATGCGTCAAATTATTTTTCATGTGGCGTGCAACTGTAATGAGAAGGAGAGAAGACTTTTAGTTCATTAGAGTTTTTAAGCTCTTTTTGTTTTCTTGGTTATTTGGGTGTACTCAGCTATCTTGTCTGCTGATGGTGAGCTTCTTGTTTTTGTGTTGTGTTGGTTGTAACTAAAACACCATTTTTTTTGGTTATCAATAATAATTTTGAATTGCCAAAAAAAAATTATCTCTTAATCATGTTTAGCTCTAGATTAGTTATAGATTTCATGTTTTATTGCTTAGAATCCATGATTATTAGTGAGTAGTTTCCTATCTAGGGTTAGAGTGGAAGTGTCTAGGGTTAAATGTATTGTTAATGTGATTGTGATGATCTAAAGATGTTTATGCATTGATCTTGGTGTTTTGAGGCCTTAGGATAGATATTGATCACATTTATACTTTGGTATTTTGAATTCAAATGTTCTTAAATCGAATTTTGAACTCTTTTATCATGCCCATGAATCAACTTAGTTTCTAGGCCAAGATATTGGGTAGAAATTAAGGGGATCCTTTATTAGGGATTTTCCGAATTTATTGAATCTTTTAATCAATTGACTAAAGACCATTCGAGAGAGGATTTAGTTGAGTGATTAAGTGATTATTCTTGAGGACCATTCGAGAGAGGACTCGAGTATTTTAGAGAAAAACTAAACCTTGCGTAATCGTTGCCTTTGATTCACAATTGCATTAATAACCGTTGTCCGCTTTAATCCATACTAGTAACCTTAACTCTAGTGTCTTCCTATTGATATTTTCATCTCGTGTTATTTGCTAATCCTTTGATAGTAGCTAGTCATAGTTGTTACCAAATCATTTTAAACCCCAACAACCCTTCAATTAAGTAATTTAGACTTCATAGACTTTAATTAATCCCATTTTCCCTGTGGATCGACCCTTGACTTACCTTTACTACGTTCTTAGTAATTGCTTGTTAGGTTTTATAAATATTGTTTGAAAAACCTCTTATCAAAATGGCGCCGTTGCCGGGGACATTGTGCTATTAATTGAAGTTTATTTTTGTTTAGTTTTGCTTAGTTGATTTTTCTTTTATTTTTTTTTTGTCTGTGGTTGTTATTTGCTAATCCTCTACTTAGCTTTGTTGTGTTACATGAGAAGAAGAGCTCACGGTTCACCCACCTTTCCTCTAGATCCAGAAATTGACCATACCTTGCGAAAGCTTCGGAAAAATTTGGAAGATTTGTCTTTGGGTTCCCAACCATCTTCACCAGCCTTAAGTACAACAAGTGAAGTTGAGTCAGATATGGGTGAAGCAAATCCACAACTCTTTAGGGATTTCAGAAATCCGGGATCCTATGTTCTTCAAGGTGGTATTCGACTCCCCACCACTACAACAAATTTCAGCATTCATCCTCAGTTCACTCGGATGGTGAAAGCAGAACAATTTTGTGGAGGGTCGGATGAAGATCCTCTTGACCATCTTGACAGGTTTCTTGAGATCTGTGCCATGATAACCACAAATGATGTCTCTCCAGACTACATCAATATGCATCTATTCCGGTCTTCTCTTACCGGAAAAGCAAAATCATGGCTCAAAAGCTTACCTGCTAATTCCCTCACAACTTGGGAGGAAGTCACAATGGCCTTTCTCAAGAAATACTTCCCAGAGTGGAAGACAGCAGACATAAGGAGAAAGATCTCCTCATTTGAGCAAGAGAACGATGAGACACTTGCGGAAGCTAGGGAGCGGTTCAAGGAGATGATCCGTTCATGCCCTCACCATGAGTTCAACAAAAATCTCCTCATGCGATTCTTCTATGATGGCCTTGATCCTATATCACGTGCCAACCTTGATGCTGGAGCGGGAGGTCAACTTTTTAAGATCCCGCAAGATCAACTTGAGTCCACAATCGAGGAAGTAATTAAGAACTATTCATGGGGTGGACGACAAAGAGGTGCTCAACCTAAGAAGAGCGGGAAGTTTGAATTGGTCCCATGGATCAAATTCAAGCTAAGATGGATCAACTTGACAAGAAGCTCTCCAAGATCAACCTCGCATCATCTAATCCTTCACAGGTAAATTCTTTTTCTTGTGATATTTGTGGAGGTACTAATCATGATACTTCTTATTGTGGAGGTACAAACTCGGAGCATGTGGCAACAATAAACTCTAGAGGAGATGGTTATCAAGGAAACCAAGGGTATAGAAGCAATCAACAAGGAGGTTGGAAACTACCTCAACAAGGCTACAATCAGGGCTTCAACCAACCTCAACAAGGATGGAATCCACCTCAACAAGGGTACAACCAAGCTCAACACCAAGGGTATGTGCAAGGGTATAACCAAAACTACAATCAAGGTGGTTCGTCCTCACAAGGTTATAATGTCTACCAAACTCCACATCAAAGAGCCAATGCCCAAAAACCTCCCTCTAACCCTCCGTTCCCCAAACAAAATCCTGAACCCACTCCATCTCCCGATCTAACCTCTCTCCAAATTCTCCAACAACTCCCATCCATGAACCAAATTCTCCAAAACCATGAGCAAAGGTTTCAAGAGCTACAAGCCCATAACTAAATGCTTGAAACCCAAATTGCCCAAGTAGCCGAGAAAACCCCTCTACTCCCACAAATCAACTTCCGGGCCAACCTATTCCTAATCCCAATCTCCACCAAGCCAAAGCCATCCATTTGAGGTCGGTAACTAGTTATAAGGGTCCCAAGATGCCTAATGAGGAGGTAGAGAAGGAAGAAGAAGTTGAAGTTGTTGAGAAAGATGAAGTTGAGGAGGGTGAAAAAGGAGAGAATGTGGAAAAAGAAGAGCCACAAGTTCAAGTTGGTGATAAAGCTTCATTGCCATAATCTTCACCAACTAAGACTTATGTGCCACTGGTTCCATACCCTCACAGGTTGGTGGAGAGGAAATTGAGTGATAAGTTCTCCAAGTTCCTCAATGTAATAAAAGGCCTTCAAATCAACATTCATTTCCTTGAGGCAATGTCTCAAATGCCGGCTTATGCTAAGTTTTTGAAGGAAATCCTCTCCAACAAAAGGAAACTAGAAGATGAGCTCATCACCTTGCCATACTAAGTAAGTGCTCTAGTGCAATGTGCCATGCCCAAGAAGCAAAGAGACCCCGAAAGCTTCACCTTGCCGGTGAAGATAGGTGACTAGGAGCCTAAAGGAGCGTTTGCCGATTTAGGAGCAAGTGTGAGTTTGATGCCTCTATCCATAGCTAAGCACCTAAATCTTCCTCTTCATCCTACGCGGAAGACTATTCAATTGGCGGATCGAACTGTGAGAGTGCCACATGGTGAGTTGGAGGATGTGCCAATACAAGTTAGGCATGTGTTTGTGCCATGCGATTTTGTAGTAATGGATATGGAGGAAGATCCAGAGACTCCTCTCATTCTTGGAAGGGAAGTTCTTAAGACATTGGGTGCCGTGATAAACTGCAAAAATGATACAATCACGGTCGAGGTAGCCAATGAGAGGGTTGTGTTCGAGTTCTCAAAGACTTTTAAGAGACCCATGGTAGAGAAAGTTTGTCGGGTCAATCTAGTAGAGGGTGAGGAAGATTTTGAGAAAGTGGTCCATACCGGGGACAAGTTATATGCTTCTATTACCGATGCCTCGAGCTTGGACATGGAAGAGGTGAATGAATTCTCCATGCTTCCTGATAGCACTACCGTTAAGGAGGCACATGAAGAAGCATTTGAGTTTCTTACTACATCCACTGATAAAGAGGAGAGTTCTAAGCCTCCTCCCAAGGTAGAGTTCAAACCCCTTACCTCATCCCCTACTCTTTCTTTGCTTGTCAACTCCGAGGACGGAGTTTGTATTAAGCTTGGGGGAGTTAGCATGTCTTCGCTCTATCTCAAAAGTTTCTTCCTCCTCTTTGTAATTAGGTTCATATTAGTATATTTGCATGTTAATTAGGTTCATATTAGTGTATTTACATGTTAGGTTTGCAAAAAAAAAAAAACTATCAAAAATATTTTCTTTTTCTTTTCTTACTTTCTTTTTATGCATTTAGATTAGTTTGGTTGTGTAGACACATAATCATGTCTCCCCATTTAGTACCCTATGATGACCAATACCCCACTCTAATTGGTCCGGATCGAGGAAAGAATAAAGAACGAGTCTAAGATAAATGTTTTAAGCCCAAAACATTTTTATAACTCTTTTATTAACCCATTTACGAAATTTTTTTTAAAATAGTTTTTATAAAAGCCCATTTACGAAAATCTTTTAAAATAGTCTTTTTAAGAAGCCCAATTTTTAAAACACCTTTTTTAGCCCATTTTAATTAATAGAATTAATTAATTTAATTTAATTAGTTTTGTTAATAAAAATATCTTTTATAAAGATAATCTTTTCCCAAAGTGTTTTTAAATATCTTTTATCTAACTCTTTTCTAAAATCTTTTTTAATAAAAATCTTTTAAAGACCTTCTATCTTTCGAAAACCTATCGCTTCTCAACTACCTAAACCTATATATATCATCCCTACTCTCTTCATATTTTCTCACGGCATAAACAAATTACACGGCTCACTCATCTCACAATCGCTCCCTGAAAAAATCCTTCGACTAACAAAAACACTCGGTACACAAAATTCGATACAAATCTCCTACACCATCTCTCACAAATCATCAACGCCTAATACTCTACTGCTCACCTTACAAAGAACCTCACAGCACATATCTTCACTAATCATTAGCCACGCTATTCATCATCTAACACTCATCATCATCACCTACCAACTTTATCTCGCCACATCATCATCTAAGAATCACAAATCTGCAGCTACCCTAAATCATTAGTACTGATCATCAATCCTCATCACACGCCCAACATAAAACGCAAGACATAATTTTTTCTAACGACTCGTACAACAGTTTGATCCAAGATCCGTACAAATCAACGACCCCGGACAGTGGTATAATTTCTGAGAATCAACTAAATTAACTATCTTTATTTATTTCTTTATTTATTTTTATTATTTTATTGAAGTTACTAACATTCTATTCGTGATGTAGATTGTTAATAAATTCATGCGACTGTAAGTATTGTATATTATACTAACTCCCTGCAATATTTTCTTTTCCTTTTTTTTATTTATTTTCATACATTATTATATGCTTGCCTGATTGTTCGATGCATATTATATGATTGTCCTGCTTATTGATTTTATCACCCACATGTTATTTTTGCTAATCAAAGACCTAAATAAATATTCTAACATTAATTAGATTAATTTGGACAACCTGCTAGGTTCCTTTTAATATTGATTGCATAATAACATATCACTAAAAATAGTATTTTTATGAGTTTTCTGAACCAACTTAGACTAAATATTTTTTAGGGTGTTGAAAACATTATATGATTATTCTTTGGCATAAAATCTGCAATGAATCGATATTTAGTAGAGGCCAGCAATGGGCAAACATGGTTCATTATTATGACCATATTTGTACCCTCACCCCTGAACTCAATCTTTGGTTCACTTTGACCATCTATGGAGTCAAGACGGGGGAATCTACATTGGATAATTTGTCCCTATGTTTTTCCCATATCCAATTAGGTTTATGATTCTTCCTAAAAAAAATTGTTGGCAACTTCTTTCAAAATAATTTTCAATAAAACCTTTACAGTGGGGTAGTCAAATCTAATACGCGTTCATCCCGCGTAGGCAAAATAAAAACACGCCTACAATTTGGCGACTCCACTGGGGAATATTTTAAAATGAGTGGGTGAAACTTGAAAAATACGATTCATTCTTATTTTTATGCCTTTGAATAATATACAGTTTTGCATATGCATGACTATTGTTCAGCCACCAAAAGGACAATCTACCTTGCCTCATTAGCACATGTTCTATGTGTGAGGTCACTCCCGGGGGGTTTGCGCTTTGTCCTTCTAAAAAAGCTTCCTGAGCGATAGTGTTGGATCTTAGTCATAAGCAAACCTACCCAACCACGGCATTGTTCTCTTGTTCCTGACTTGAGACTGGAGTGCGTCTTACACGTGGCCACCTCTTTAAGCAAGGGTACGAAGCGTGGGATCAATCTCTTAGTCATGGACCCTTTCAGACTGAACCTAAACCTGACCAATAGTTTCAAACATAGAACTGGACTTTAGGGTGGAACTTTTGCATCCATGTTATATGACATTTGCCTGTGATTGCAATTCTTGCCTGTTATTATCCTGTCAATTTGTCATTATTATGCGTCGTTCCAAAAAATCGCGTCTAAACAAAATCATCAATTGGCCAAAACTTCGACTAAATCCCCGAAAAACGTGTCGGGGGAGTAGTGCGCTAAGCGCATTAAGTTGCGCCTGGCGCACCACTCCCGCGCCAGACGCACGACTGTGCGCCGCGCGCAGCAATGCTGTGCGGCGCGCAGTCTGTGCATCGCGCGCTTTTCGTCGATTTAGTCGCCATAATGGTCGATCCTACGTTCAGTCCTATGTTCGTCTGGCTGCATTCGCGTCAAAACATGGTCATTCTAGGAGTCTCACCTAATCAAATATCCAAAAAATCAGTCTTTTCATGCAAGGTCGAGTCTGTCCTAAAAAGTGCATCTAAACTGGTCATTGTAGAGTTAGAGTTGTCATGCATGTCTACCTCTTCCTATTTTCTCCCTGTTGTTCAACTAATCTTCCCTGTCAATCCTACCTTACCATATTCAATCAATTTCAAAAATTATCATCTTTTCAAAATCAATCCTACACCCATGTCTATTCTACCTTTTTTTAAAATGCATTTACTAATCATCATTATACCACGACATTTCAAAAAAATTATTTTCAAAATTAATTCATCATCTTTTCCTAATAAAAGATAAAAACAAGGGGTTCCTTTCGAAAATGAATTTCAAAAAATTCTAAGCCCATTCCAAACACCTTCAATCCAATCCAATCCAATCAACCAAATCCAATTCACTTGCATTCATATTAGGCCCATGAGAATTTGAGTTCACGCATGCATATTAGGCCCACTAGCATTAGAGTCCATCTTAGGCCCATATAAGTCTAGTTCAAGTCAAAGGTAGGCCCATGTGCATCTCTATGTGAACCCTAGTCTATGTCAAGCCCAGTCCAAGTTTAATCCCAGTCTATTCCATTGTAAGTCCAATCCTAGTCCATCTCCAATGTCAAGCCCATGTGCATCTCCCAGTCCAAGTCAAACCTATGTGTCAATTCATATCCTAGGTCTAGTTTGCATCTCCATGTAAGCCCTAGTCAGTCTTCGAACTATAAAAAATTCAGCCTTAGGACTATAAAAGTTCATCCCTTAAAGTCTAGCCTGCTTGCTGACTCGTAAGTTCAAAGTCTAGCATTCCTTAAGTCCATAGGCAATTTTTGTGTCTAGCCTGCTTGCTCACTCGTAAGTTCAAGGTCTAGCATTCCTTAATTCCATAGGCAATCTTTGAGTCTAGCTCGCTTAGTTTAATGTAAGTTTCGAAGTCTAGTTGCCTAGCACCTTGCTCACCCGTAAGTTGAAAGTCTAGTTGCCTAGCTCTGCTTGCCTTAAGTTAAGAGTTTGGTCTCGTTATTGTCCGGCCTTCCTTAATGTCTAGCCTACTTGCTCACCCGTTAGTTCAAAGTCTAGCATTTCATAAGTCCATAGGCAATTTTCGAGTCTAGCTCGCTTAGTCTAATGTAAGTTCCGAAGTCTAGTTGTCTAGCTTGCTTGCTCACCCGTAAGTTCAAAGTCTAGGTGCCTAGCCTACTTGCCTTAAGTTAAGAGTCTAGTCTCCCTTATTGTCCAGTCTTTCTTAAAGTCTAGCTTGCTTGTTCACCTATAAGTTCAAAGTCTAGTCTCTCCTATCATCCAGTTTGCTTGCATAGTCCAGTCCAGTTCATGTCTGCATTTGCATATAGTTAGGCCCATGTCTCCATCATGGTCAAGCCCATACTAAGTCCATAACCATAACCATTCCTAATCATTTCTCATTCCCATTTCCATTTCCATTTCCATTTCAAAATCATTTTCCATTTTCACTTCTCATTTCCAACTTCCCATTTCTCCACTCCATTTCTCATTTCGAAAACATTATTTCTTAAACTTTACGAGGTCCATTCGATTTCTGTTCAGGACAGGTCGTGAGATTATAACTTGGGAACGTCCGACAGAGAGGCAACAAGGTCGACCTACTCCCAGACTCGTCAAGCGCATCCTCACCTTTTCAAACTAATCCTCCGACTCTTCTGAATCATCATCTGAAATGGGAGACACTAATGAACAGCTTAGTGCCATTATGGCTCAACTCACACTGATGAACTCTCGTCTTGAGGAACAAGACAAGGAAATTAAGGCACTGAGGGAGAAGCTAACTGAAGAAGACGAGCAAGGCGACACTCCACCACCATTCAAAACCAACACAGAATTGAGATTCGAAAAACTCGAGCAATTGATCCAGTCGATTCGCACTCTCGAGAGTCGAGGCTCATGGCCATGACATCATTGATCCTGAACTAAGGGAAAAACTCCCTAAAAAGGTAACCTTGGGTGACCTCCCAAAATTCAAGGGGGTCGAAGACCCAAATGACCACTTGAGAGCATTTTCCATCTCTATGGCTCTCAAAGGCATGAGCAAGAACCTGTTTGCTTATGTCTTTCCTTTAACCTTGGATGCACATCCATCCAAGTGGTTCAGATCACTGAATAAGGCCAAGTTGAATGACTGGGACTACATCAGAGAAGAGTTCCACAAATAATATGTATACAACACTCAACTTCCCATTGGCCTTCGTGAGTTGGAGTTAACTAAACAAAACTCCAACGAAGACTTTGTCACCTTCCTTAACAGATGGAGGGATAAAGCTGCACAAATGATTAACAGGCCATCTCAGGAGGATCAAGTCCGACTGGTGATCAGTAACCTGCAGCCGAAGTATGGGGATCATATCAAGTTCCAACCCATAGAGTCTTTCACGAAGCTCTATAAGGTAGGCCTGCTGATTGAGGAGGAGATACAAGCTAACAAGAATAAGGCTTCCAACAACAACAACAACTCTTTCAAGAAGAGTAACAATAATCCTTCAAACTCCAAAAGCAATGAGGTTAATGCCATAGCTACTGAAAAGAGAGGTTATCAAAAGCCTCAAAGAACATTCACACCTCTAGGCATGTCCCTAGAAGAAGCCTTCACTAGGCTTCATGCAAAGGGAGCACTTCAGCCTATTGGCCCTACTCCAGATCCTGCTCCCGAAAATAGATCCAAGAGGTGGGATCCAAATGCCTACTGCAAGTACCACCAAGGGAATGGACACCCAACATCTGCGTGTTGGACCTTAAAGAATCACCTGTAGGATATGGTTGAAGACGGTAGATTGTCAATTCCGCCTGCAGCAAAAGTCAACAATAGCAGCAACCCCTTGGGCAATACCTAAATAACGCCGGGGATTAGTCATTTAACGCTAGTTTTCTAGGTTGAGTCGGAGAGTCCCTCCCCTAGCTCCTTCATTTCCTTTCTTGTCGAGTCTATGACATTTAGGTTTTTATTTCTAATAAGCCTTGTTCTATTTATTACTAATTAATAAAAGAATTTCATTTTTATTTTCATTGGCCTTCCATCATTTTATTAATGCTTCTAATTCAATGATGAAACTCGAATCACCTAATGAACTTGACTAATAATAAATGAGGTCTGAAATAAAGAAAAAAAGAAAAATAAAAAAAGAGGACATACTTTGGATTAAGAGTTATTCCCCTCTTCCCTCCATCATCCTTTAAGCCATCATCCCTATTAGCGAAATAACCTTTCAAAATCAAAACTCCACAAATAGCCTTCAACCTTCCAATACCCTAAACTAAACTTGTGTGCAAGCCTTACTACACAAAAGATCAATGCCAGACAAAAATGAAAAAGTGAAAAAAAAAAAAATCAAAGTGCAAAAGAAAAATAAGCAAAAGCAAAAGAAAACGCACATGACAAAAAAGAAAAAAAATGCAAAAAGAAAGAGCCAAAGGCAAAGAAATAAAAAGTCAAGCTAGGGGGCTTGCACACAAGTTATACCCCTCATTCAAATCCTTCAACCCATCAAAACCTTAGCCCATCCAATTAAACATTCATCAAAGCCTCAAGCCTTAAATCCTTCAGCCTTTCATCAACCCTAACTCCTTTTTCAAGGTATGTCCAAGCCCGCTAGGTTGAAAACCCGAAAGGGCGGCCTAGGTAGAAGTTAGGGCACAAAAAAAAACAAAAAAAAATCAGATCTGGAACTACGAATGGTCTGATTCCGCAAGGATACGTAGGAATCCTCATCTCGAGGTCCGATCGCTTCAACAAAACAAATTAGTCTTGGTCTAATGATTTGACTTTCTAGAGTCCAGGAGCATACTCTTTATAGATCCCGACATAGACTCGAGTATGAACCTAACCTCGTCAAAGCCTTTTCCCACCTATATGCATTTGAGTCATAAATTTAAACCTTTTATTTTTCAATCCAAGCTCTCCTTGTCCCTGAAGGACTCTCCGATAATTCCATGGTTTCTGGCGATATTTGACTTTGCCTATATCAACTTCCCAAAGAAGAATCCCCAGTGACAACTTTCAACGATTCAACTACAGATCAACTACATTCAATATCAGATCAAGTACATTTCAATTAAGGCTCAAGCCTAATTCAAGGCAGGCTCACCCAAAGTGGGGGCTTCCTATGTGTGTTGGTTCCTCCGATTCAAATCAAACTCCCAGAAAGTTGTAATCCGCAGACCTCGTTTACGAACCCCGTTTATTTACTAAAAACGACTTTCGAAAATCATTCTATCAATTTCTGATCATTCTATCATTCTACACATCGTCTAGCCTTGCAAAATCCTGACCTTGCATTGCAGCTTTGCAAAACCCTGACCTTGCATTGCATTTCATACAACCTAGTCTTGCATAACCCTAACCTTGCATGACGTGTCATCTCCTTTAGCTTTGCATAACCTTAATCCTTGCATAGCGTCTCATGCATCCTTAGAGAGTCTAAGTTTGCATTTTTGCATTATTATGTGCCTTATTTGAGTTGTTTGCACCTATTTGCTAACATCTTCTTCTGCAGGTAATCAGATTGCTTGTAGTTATTGTCCTGCATACTAACTTTGTTTTGCAGAGACCGGCGGTTATAGATCAGTTCTAAACTGCAGAGCCTTTAGAATCGTTCTCCGTCCCAACACCGTATACTTTGACTTTCGGTTTCCTGAACCTCAGTCAAAGTGGGGGCTTCTGTAGACACATAATCGTGTCTCCCCATTTAGTACCCTATGATGACCAATACTCCCACTCTAATTGGTCCGGATCGAGGAAAGAATAAAGAACGAGTCTAAGATAAAATGTTTTAAGCCCAAAACATTTTTATAACTCTTTTATTAACCCATTTATGAAAATCTTTTAAAAATAGTTTTTATAAAAGCCCATTTACGAAAATCTTTTAAAAATAGTCTTTTTAAGAAGCCCAATTTTTAAAACACCTTTTTTAGCCCATTTTAATTAATAGAATTAATTAATTTAATTTAATTAGTTTTGTTAATAAAAATATATTTTATAAAGATAATCTTTTCCCAAAGTGTTTTTAAATATCTTTTATCTAACTCTTTTCTAAAATCTTTTTTAATAAATTTTTTTTAAAGACCTTCTATCTTTCGAAAACCTATCGCTTCTCAACTACCTAAACCTATATATATCATCCCTACTCTCTTCATATTTTCTCACGGCATAAACAAATTACACGGCTCACTCATCTCACAATCGCTCCCTGAAAAAATCCTTCGACTAACAAAAACACTCGGTACACAAAATTCGATACAAATCTCCTACACCATCTCTCACAAATCATCAACGCCTAATACTCTACTGCTCACCTTACAAAGAACCTCACAGCACATATCTTCACTAATCATTAGCCACGCTATTCATCATCTAACACTCATCATCATCACCTACCAACTTAATCTCGCCACATCATCATCTAAGAATCACAAATCTGCAGCTACCCTAAATCATTAGTGCTGATCATCAATCCTCATCACACGCCCAACACAAAACGCAAGACATAATTTTTTCTAACAACTCGTACAACAGTTTGATCCAAGATCCGTACAAATCAACGACCCCGGACAGTGGTATAATTTCTGAGAGTCAACTAAATTAACTATCTTTATTTATTTCTTTATTTATTTTTATTATTTTATTGAAGTTACTAACATTCTATTCGTGATGTAGATTGTTAATAAATTCATGCGAGTGTAAGTATTGTATATTATACTAACTCCCTGCAACATTTTCTTTTCTTTTTTTATTTATTTTCATACATTATTATATGCTTGCCTGATTGTTCTATGCATATTATATGATTGTTCTGCTTATTGATTTTATCACCCACATGTTATTTTTGCTAATCAAAGACCTAAATAAATGTTCTAACATTAATCAGATTAATTTGGACAACCTGCTAGGTTCCTTTTAATATTGATTGCATAATAACATAACACTAAAAAATAGTATTTTTATGAGTTTCCTGAACCAACTTAGACTAAATATTTTTTAGGGTGTTGAAAACATTATATGATTATTCTTTGGCATAAAATCCGCAATGAATCGATATTTAGTAGAGGCCGAAGAATGGGCAAACATGGTTCAAGATGACCATATTTGTACCCTCACCCCCGAACTCAATCTTTGGTTCACTTTGACCATCTATGGAGTCAAGACGGGAAATCTACATTGGATAATTTGTCCCTATGTTTTTCCCATATCCAATTAGGTTTATGATTCTTCCTAAAAAGAATTGTTGGCGACTTCTTTCAAAACAATTTTCAATAAAACATTTACAGTGGGGTAGTCAAATCTAATACGCACTCATCCCGCATAGGCGAAATAAAAACACGCCTACAGGTTGCATGCATGATATGTTGCTAAGAGTGTTCATAACTTGATTGGAAGACCTTCTTTGCATTTGACTTGATGGTTCTGGAAGTCTTGCTGTGACTTTAGGTGATCTTTGAGATCGGTAACTTTTGGTAGAGTCTTTTTGAAATTAGGCGAGTTGGTTGCTTGGATTGCCCTATCCCTTGTGCGATGAACCCTGAAGGAGGGCCACGAACCTCGTAAGACTCATTTACAACCCTCACCATTGATCGCCTAACTTGTGACTTGCATTTTAGCTCCCCAAGATTGCATAAGATCGAGCCTATATAAGGATGATTTAGGGCGTTTTATTTTGCTAGAATTAGGAGTTCAAAAGCCAAAAAGCCTTTTATTCCAGCATAATTATCCGCTTCTCAACCCATTTGAGCCTTTCTACCCTATTTTTGCTTAACCCTCATAATAAGTTATGGCCAAACTTTCCCCAAAGTGGCGTACATGTCTAGTTTGTGTTGAGTTGAGTTGTTTTGATACTAAGTCTTTGGTTGAAAGTAAATTAATGTGCGTGTATAATTGCAAAAGTTAAGGAAAAGTGTGAGAAAGGAAAGAGGATCGAACCAAGCTAAAAGGAGCTCATAAAGTGCGTTCGAAACGCACTTATCACAAACCCAATCCATCATTTCTTGATTTATTGGCAACCTAATCACAACACTAGAGGGGAAACCGTAATTCTTCCTAACAGTTTGCAAATCGGCTACAGTCAGTAAGCTAGGGTAAAGATTCTTATCTTCTAAAATTTCTAAGGGTCGAAAAATATTTACTCCTTCAGGGGAGGAACTGTTTCTTGAAGAAGACCTAGGGTTTGCTCTAGTCATGGCGAAAAAGGAAGAAAAAGACAACAAAGGCGAAATCTTGCAAAATCGGATATAACTTGAAGAAAAAACACAAAGGAAATCAGAAGAGACGATGAGAGTTTACCTGGGTGAAGAAAGAAGTTGAATTGTGCAAGAAAGCTAAAGAAACTTTATCTTAAAACGATGTCCTGCATTTATAGAAGAAGGGAGAAGTTAGATGTCTTATCAAGCCATGCAAATAACTGTCACAATTGCGCGCATTCCTCAAGACAGTTTTCTTTTAAATCTTGAAATTTTTCCTTCTTTGTTTTGCCGCTCAAAGAGCAAAAATTTGGGGCTATTGTTAGGCGTCGAATTATTCTTACGTGGCAGTAAAATGCATTCCTAAGGTGTGTTAGTTTGCTTGAATAAGTGGGAACGTTTAATTGGGCGTATGGAAGAGTAAACGGATGGGTGACGTGTCAATACAGTTCAGGAATCCTTGAGAGTAAACGATATGCGCTGCGTTGAGGGGAAAGTGGAGCTAGTTGCAACCGCCAAACAAGAATATCTCAAGGGAGGCTCCTACAAAATAGGATCTAGGCCAATGACGAGCAAGGAGGAAAACGGCTACACTTTAACGCTCATATTGTAAACTAGTATAAATAGTCCATTAGCTCATGTTTTGTAAATCATTACTCACTACTCTCTCAACTCTCTCTAGCTAATACTTGTATTCTCTCACAAACTCGAGCAACTTAGTGCAATAATTGGCGGGGATACAACTTCTCCCGTGGTTTTTCCCTCATTTTCAAAGGGTTTTCCACGTAAAACTTGTTGTGTTCTTCTCTTTATTTCTCGCATAACTTTACTTTGTGCAATTTATTCTATTTCACAAGTTAATTATCAACCCCCTCTCCAAGCAAATTAGCCTTAAAAATAAATATGTATATATATATATATATATATATATATATATATATATATATATATATATATATATATATATATATATATATATATATATATATATATATATATATATATATATATATATATATATATATATATATATATATATATATATATATATATATATATATATACATATATTATACAAAAAGTCTACTAAAACTAATAAGCCAAATGAATTTATCAAGGGCTTGGCCCTTGACAACACAAACTAAGATTCTTCCCTGCTCTCAAGTAACACAATCCAATTATTGGTGGTAATAATGGTTACCATTCACAATCCATTTCAAGACTTGAACCAAACACCCAAAAAAAAGTAACACATTTTTTTTACCCTTTTATTCAGTGACTTGAACCAAACATGCTCTAAAAAACAGGGGAAATATGATCTTTTTATTTTCTCTCTTTTCCCTATTTTCTCCTTTAAAACCTTGTTTTCTATATTATTCTAGGGCTACCACTAACCTTTTGGTTGATGGTAAGCCCCAATTCTCTTGTGTTTTTTTTTCATGTTTCTATTACATGCCAATAATAAATCTCCACTCTCTTTCTATTGGAGAGCTACACTACCCAATTATTAGGTTATTTCTACAAATGTTTTGGGTTATATCTACCAATGTATTAGATTTTATCTTTTTTTGTGAGAGTTTGGGGTTATGTTCTTAATTTCGCAGGAAAATTTAATACGTTGATGAAGATTTGTGTGGTGATGCGGTAGATACCAAATCTACATCTACAATTAATTAGATCAAATTTAGTTCTATTCCAAATTACAACAAAGAGCCAAAAACCCCTTGTGGAAGACTGTAAACAACGTTGTGATGAAATAACTTATATAGAAGTGTCAAATCTCATCTACAACAATCGTGATTTTGCCAGTTTAGGATTGATTTGATTAAAATTGTTATATACTATTTGTTATTTTGATATTTATTATAAATTTCATATGACTCTTTTATTAATAAATTAATTTTACATTATTTTAAATAAATAGAGGAAATAGTAGTTTGAGATAAAAAAAATTAGGGTTTTGCTATTCACAGCCCTAAGGGCTATGCATAGAAATTAACAAATGAGTATAATAAATGTGAGATACAAATTGAAAATTGAAATATACATTTATTATATGAAAAAAATTCCATTGAAAAGTCAAAATCTTTTCATATAATAAAGGTGTATTTCACTTTTCAGTGGAATCTTTTCATATGATAAAGGATAAATTTCATGGAACTACCTTTTTTAACAAAAAAATTTCAAAAAACTACCTTATAAATTTTTTTTTTCAAAAAACTATCTTATAAAACAAAACCCATTTCAAACGACCACCAATTGACGAAATCCGTTAATGTTGACCATTAACCCTTCCTTTGACCATCACATGATGGTCATTTGAGTTCATTAAACTCACTTTCCTTCCTTCTCAACCTTTCCTACCCACCATTTGCAAAGTTCCCCCCCCCCTTCTTTGTTTTGGCAGGAAACCCCACCCCACTTTTCTTTCATCGTCCATGGCGGCTTGCATCCATTCACTCCACTGCCATAATTAATGAAGATTTTCCCACATATTTCAGATTTCACGCAATGACATTAAGATAACAAAGCATAATTTACAAAGGAGAGAGAAAATTTACCTTCTTTAATTGCAACACTTGGTAGCAAAGTTGGGTGACAAAATTACAGAGGAGATAGTATTTTTATGAAGGTGGTGGATGTGGTGAGGAGTGAAGTTCAGTTTGGGGTTTATGAAAGGGAAGGTCAAAGGGTTAGTAATAGTAGGAGCTTGGGAAAGAAAGGTGGAGGGTGGACTAAGAAGAGAGGAAAGTAAGTTTAATGAACTCACGTGATGGTCAAATGGGGGTTAATAGTCAACGTTAACGGATGTCGTCGATTGGTGGTCGTTTGAAACGAGATTTGTTTTATAAGGTAGTTTTTTGAAAAAAAAAAAATTATAAGGTAGTTTTTTGAATTTTTTTTGTTATAAAAGGTAGTTTCATGAAATTTATCCTATGATAAATGTGTATTTCACTTTTCAATAGAATCTTTTCATATAATAAATGTATGTTTCACTTTTCAATGCATTTGTTAATTATTATTCATAGCCCTAGCAAAATCCAAAAAATTATAATGCTAATGATAAAACTATTTCCGACTTTATGACATTTTCAAAAGTAATTCCCTAGGTACAGTCCAAACTCCAAGTAGGACTAGGAGTGAGTTTTTTTTCTTTTAAGTTTGGATTAATTGACAGGAATAATCCCATCTTTGCGCGATCTTCTGAAAGTGGTCCAACCTTTTAATAATCTGATAATAATCCTACCTTTTCACCTTATCTTCTTAAAACAGGCTTTTACCTAGGGTTACCGATTGATCCGGTAAAATAAGAATCAAGATGAACTTCCCTCCCAAACCATTCATTTAATGCCATAACTGACAACACCTAACCTTAACAACACCAACCCTCCACCCCCAAAACCACTCTCTGCCCTCCCCTTCCACCACCCCGCTCCTGCACGCCGTAGTAGCTACTCGAGCCAGTCGCCGGTCCCCACCCCATCTCTCTTCTCAGTTGATGATAACAACTCTCTCTCCTCCTCCTTCGACCCCATCTTCTCTCTCTTCCTCTCACCGTCCTTCTTTTCCACCCACTTTTCCTCCATTTAAACAAACAAAGAACTCGAGTGATTCGGGCGAGATGAACCGAAATAAGGATGGTTTCGAGGAGGGCATGAGGCGATTTCGATGGGTGGTGGGGGTGGGGCCGATTCCCGAGGGGGTGATTTTTCATGAGGGTAAGGTCTAGTTTTGGAGGTCGCACGAGATGAATTGTGGGGTTGAGGCCGATTTCGGTCATGGTGGAGGAGGGGTGGTGTCTGGCGCCGATTTCAAGGGGTTGTTTTGCGGCGGGGGTATTGTTTCGAGGGTAGGGGTTAGAATGGATGGTGGTTTGGGGGTGGGGGGTGGTAGCTAGAAGGGAGGGGTTTGATTAAATTCACTTAAAGTTTTTTAAACTGAATTTATAATAATGTAATTAAATTTAGGTGTTTGATTAAGAATACATTATAAACATATATATTAAATTAGTTTTTAATCACATAATTAAGGTGTTAAACCTGCATTTGCAGGTTACCAACAGGTAATGACTTATTTTGGACACACGTACCTTAAAGGTGGGATTATTCCCAGAATTTGTAAAGATGGGACTTATTGTGAGAAGATCACGCAAAGGTGGGATTATTCCTATCAATTAATCGTTTAAGTTTTGAATATTACCTTCATTTTTGTAGAAAATCAATTTAACCCCCAATGTTTCCGCGTTTTAGCGTTAGAAAGCAGCAGCTAAATTGAGGCGGCAAATACGCTTTTATAAACATCAAAATCCCACTCTACCAATTTTCACAATCTACTCTCTCTCGTTTCAACTCGGAAGTCTCACTCATAGTCTCTCTCTTCTGCTACTACATACTCATCAATGGCGAACACCGCAGAAGCCACTATCATCACACCCTCTACCGAGCCGGAAACTTCGTCGGCAACTTCAACTTCGCCAGAAATCAATCCGTCGGAAATCAAATCGCCGGAAATCAAACTGCCGGAAATCAAACGGTCTTGGGGAGACGAAGTAGATGACGAAGAATTCACCATCGATCAACTCACAATTAAAGAGCGCAAAGATTTGGACGAACCTGAGGATTCCAACATTCAAGCGGTATTTCACTCTGAATTCGATCATTAATATCGATTTTGTTCGATTTTCGGTTGTTTTTTTTAGGGTTTATGATTTTAATTTGTGTAATTTTGTGAGTTAGGTTACGACGGGCGATACACCGTATACATCGGCGAAGAAATTCGAAGATTTGAACTTGTCTGAGGAATTACTAAAGGGATTGTATGTAGAGATGCGTTTTGAGAGGCCTAGTAAGATTCAAGCTGTTACTTTGCCTATGATTTTGACACCTCCTTATAAGAATTTGATTGCGCAAGCTCATAATGGATCTGGAAAAACTACCTGCTTTAATTTGGGGATGTTGAGTCGTGTTGATCCCAAACAGCGAGTTCCTCAAGCTATCTGTATCTGCCCTACCAGAGAACTCGCCATTCAGGTCGGTTTCGATTTCGCGGCTCGATTTACTTCTTGTAGATAATAATTATAGTTTAAGTGTCTGCACATTGCACATTTGTATTTTGTTATGACTTGTGGTACAAGATCGTCGTTTTCCTTGTGAACTTTCTGTTTGCAGGTATATGAAGATATAAGATTTCTTCTCGCTAGTAGTTGAAGTATAACCTTCACATGTTTGCAGTGAATTAGCTTTTAGAATTATACAATATTTAGAAGAACAATGTAGTAGCTATGTTCATTTGGTAGTTGGTACTGTGCCAAGCCGCCATTGCCCTTTTGACTACTAGAATCGGGATTAGATTCCAATATTGCTCAATAATTCTACAGTTCATTTGATTAATGTAGTTTGCAAGTTGCAACTGT
Source organism: Beta corolliflora (assembly GCA_947648045.1). NCBI lineage: Eukaryota > Viridiplantae > Streptophyta > Magnoliopsida > Caryophyllales > Amaranthaceae > Beta > Beta corolliflora. The sequence goes on along the minus strand of CANSZD010001674.1, from coordinate 6,102 downwards.
TGTTATGTTACTTTTTCTTTTGGTCAAAATGAAATTAGCAATCTACTGCAATATATGCAGGACACAAAGAAGTTAAGGGAAAGTTATTTTTATTTTTGATTTAGTTGAAAATGACATTATAGTTTGATGACAGAACTTGGAGGTGCTGATGAAGATGGGGAAGTTTACTGGGATAACTGCAGAGAGAGCAGTGGCAGAAAACCTGGACAATCCAGCTCATATTTCCATATATAAGCGGCCTCCTATTACATCTCAAGTGATAATTGGGACTCCTGGTACAATTAAGAAGTGGGTTTCTACAAAGAAGCTGTCTTTGGTTCATATGAAGATCCTTGTTTTTGACGAAGCAGATCACATGTTAGCTGAGGTAACTCAGATACTCTATTTCACTATTAGTCTGTTGAATTTGTTTCGTTTCCTGGCTGCATTTGCTGGGAAATATTGAAATACTTGAACTAGTTCTAGTGATTGAATGATAAACCTGCTGACCAAGAAAACCAAGTGTACTACTTATATGGATATGGAGGAAGTATATGATGGTTATAAGATAAAGTAGGATTTTATTAATGCTCTTTTCAGTGAACTCTGAGCTGCTAGGAGAACATGGAGAACTTGATGGTTGATACTCAATATTGTATAAACTGGTTCATGACCATGACAATCAGACCTGTACAAGGGATTTCTCTTCTTGCATTTGTATTTATTGATATAGATTCTTTAGACTTTATAGGGCCTGTGTAAAATTGTTCTCCATCCATTTCTGGGATAATGTCTATATTTCTCCAGTCCCTATCTCACATTTTGGCTCTCCTGCTGTATAAAACTGAAAAGTGATGGATTTAGAAGGAAAAAGAAAATTTTGACAGTTTGTTTTATTCCTGCTTTCTAAGTTGTTGACAGTTCTTTGTTGCTGGGGACTCCATCTTGTTGATTACATGTAGGATCCGTTGTTAATGCAAGTGAGATGTTCTGATGAGATCTTAAGATGTACGTGACCTTTATACTTTCACTTGATGGAAAATTTATGATATTTTCTGCTTTTTCAGGATGGATTCAGGGATGATTCTCTTAAAATTATGAATGACATCAAGAGAAGTGCTCCTAAGTGCCAGGTTTGTTATCTGTACTTGGTATTGGCTTGCTTTTGAGGTTTCTCTCTCGTACCTATCTTTATTTTTTGGGAGTATTATAAGTTAATGAAAGTGTGGGTCTGTTGAAAACTTTAAAATTTGATTGCTGCACTTGCAAAAAGTTGTTAACGGAAGGGGGGAGAAGGGGTTGGGGAAATGCCACTGGCTACATTTTGCTTGTTTGAGATTAACAAATAATTTTTTTGTCTGAAAACTGGAAATGCTCCTTTTCTTGCACACTCTTTTTATTTTTTTTTATTAGCCAACTATCTCTGAGTTCATTCCAAGTCCTGTAATTATTCTATTGTGTATGGGCTGTGCAAAATATGTAGCTGTTGCTTGATTTAGTTGGCTTTTTCAGGGAAAAATTCCATGTAGTAATTATATGTACCCATGTGCTTAATATTTTTTCCGTCGGTGATGTAACTTTTTCAGGTGTTACTATTTTCTGCCACATTTAGTGAGAGGGTGAAGAATTTTGTTACAAGGACAATTACCGATTACAATCAGCTTTTTGTCAAGAAGGAAGAACTATCATTGGATTCTGTGAAGCAGTATAAGGTTCACTGTCCTGATGAGTTGGCAAAAGTTACAGTTGTCAAAGAAAAAGTTTTGGAGTTGGGTCAAAAGTTGGGCCAGACAATAATATTTGTACGCTCGAAAAATAGTGCAAGTTATCTCCACAGGGCGCTTGTTGATATGGGTTATGAAGTAACCACCATTCAAGGCGCTCTTACGCATGACGACAGAGATAAAATAGTGAAAGAGTTCAAAGATGGGTTAACTAAAGTGCTTATATCAACTGATCTTCTTGCTAGGGGCTTTGACCAGTCACAGGTGATTAATCTTCTATATATATTTTGTGTTTTCTCTTGTTTACACACAATGTGATGTAGTTGGCTTATTTATTGCATCATGTAGGTCAACTTGGTGGTTAACTATGATCTTCCAGTGAAACATGATGCTCGGACAGAACCTGACTGTGAGGTATATTTGCACAGAGTTGGGCGAGCTGGACGTTTTGGGCGCAAAGGTATGTTCTTGATCTGTATTCCTTTTATGATTCTTCATTGCTGTGAAAATGAATGCGTTGCTTAATGCTCTTTCTGGAAGTTCTGCGTATGAGATTTTTCTTCTTTAATATGCACTATGCACTCTGATGTCTTAATGGTGTTTAATTAGTTGTGGCATTCCAAGTAACTATTATGGTTGAGTAATGTGCTTTTGCCTTTTGAAGCCATAGTTATTTTAATCAGTGACTATAGTGCCTGATACATTTTGACCAAATCAGCTGGAGGTGGAAATTGCATCCCTACTCAAGGAAGTGGTTTGGTTTAATTTAGAATATCCAGTGGAGTTCCACTTGGAAATATTTTCTGACTAGATCTGTAGCACGCCTAGGTGGCTGGATAAACTTCGTGGTCCTTGCTTTTCTGGTCTGAATAGTTGAAATCTTGAGAAGTTTGTTGATTATTTGATATTATATTCATCGGATTCTCAAATTTTCCCTGCCTCATTTTTTACTGATATGCATGTGATCCTGGTGCAATTTTTGTAGAAAGCTTGACATACATGGTGGATATTTTTATCAAGTTTGAAACTTTAGAGTATGAATAGCATACGGAAGAGTGAGACTCATAAATATAGACTAGTTATCATCTTTTTTTCCCTTTCCGGGGGGAGGGGGGGGGGAAGGGGCAGGGAAAACAGAGAGGCTTTTTTTTGGCATGTTGGCCGTTGGGCTGTAGAACTTGTGTGCTTATTGAGATATCGAAGCATTGTAATTCAGCATTCATGCTGTTAGATTGAGTCCATCTGCTAATGATATTATCCCTGGATAATCCCTCATTGTGAAGGCATGAGAAAGCATGTTCATGGATATAGGCTAACTGGATGTGTACAAGTAAATATCAGGTGAAGTATCTCCTTTTTTATTTCTCGCTTCAGGCAGAAATTTGACAGCCGAGTGGTGAAATTTGGAAAAACACGTAAGATTTTAATTACTTATGCCGTACTAGTTTCAGTCTCGAACATGCTACATGAACTCGGGATATGGTTCAGATGCAGTTGCTTTACCTTTGGATTGCAAAACTCCAGGATATGGATTATGGAGAGTTGGAGACTTGGTTAAAATGATCCAAGGGATCAATCCTGAAAATAGAAATGTTAAGAGAAAAGGAAGATTCTAGAATATGGTTAGAAATGTTATTTGGACTTTGGAGTAAGCAAGTTGTTCTCGCTATCTGGGTTATCTCAGTCTGTCAGTCAGGGTCATTATTCAGGTATGTTTCTGGATATCTTATCATGGAAATTCAATATATTTAGCTATAGTAGCCCATTGATTTATGAGGTCTAGATGGAAGGTTGGTCATCTAAATATGAGGATCTAGATGATCAATTATATCCATGACTAATCTTTTTGGGTAATCCAGAAACTTGCTCTTTCGTATTAAATCCTACCTCAAAGGCGCCGCTTATTCGTCCCTTCTCTCTTAATCCTTTTTCCCCTCCACATCCATCTGTCCAGGGGTGGCCTTCGTGAACCACCCTAACTCCAGCAACTCCACATAAATTGGCAACAATGAAACCACTGAGGGTCTTTTTTTCCTATGATTTGAACAAAAGGTCTTACTGGGGCTTTTTCGTTGTCAACTATATCTTCAGTTTTATATCCAAGGCTTTTGAGAATATGTGATGCATCAAGGCATTGGCCACAAATCTAATTTTCAAGTGCAGAAAAGGGTATCCAAGAGTTGCCTCATGATACCATATGTCGTGCCTGGAATCCAGGTTATGTCCTGTGTTGGAGCGGGCTAACACTCATCACGCTATACATACCTTGCAAGATGATTCAGAGTTCCAATGTTCCATAGATCGATAATTCTTATTATGTATGAGAAACGGGGCATTTCAACATGCTTAAGTGACAACTAACTAGGATCTTCTGATGGTTACTATAAGCTGCTGGTGCCTTTTCATTCCAGGAATACCTCCATCATAATCATACTCTTAATAATTTTACAACTTGTTTATTCCTTTTCCTCTTCGTAGGGAATTACTTGCATTGTAGCTCCATTTTAGACATCCCATATTTTTGCATTGCTTGACCTGTCAAATAATTTGTGTCCACTTCAATCATGGGAAGATATTTTCTACAATTGCTAATTGAAATGATTTTTTTGGGACTATATTTTAATATGCCCCAGTGAAAAGCTGAATCATATTAGTAGTAACATTATTATACTGGTCAATTTGGACAATCGTAATCAAATGGATGATATTGCAGCCCATAATACTTGTGCCTCAGTCATTACTGTGTGTGCTATAGTCAAGATTAAGTGGAGTAGAGCTGTAGAGAACGGTACTTACATACGAAGTTGCAACAATTTGACAGTTAATATAGCTATCGAGTAATTTTCCCAAGTAAAAAAAAAAGTAGTTTAGTTGCATTATTAGTAGTCTCTAGCTAAAAAGATGAAATGGATGTGGAAAAATGTAGTTAAAAAAGGATGTCAACAAGAAACAATTACTTGTTTGGCCCCAATTTATCTCCCACAAAAGCTTTGGCATACTTGTTAAGAAATGTAGTAGGGGTGGGCCATTATGTAAGATGATCCCTTTGATGATTATATTAAATATGATCATGAAAATCTAGTAGTTCAAATTGATATGTAAATAGTTTGGACCATTAGATTACCATGATCGTATTATTATGGTCAACTAAAAATTTCCATGTAGGTATGATTGAATAAAAACATTTAAAGTGGAGTTGTGAAAGAGATCATATGAATTATGACAGAAATAGAGTTGATGTGATGGAGAGAAAATATACCAAGAGAAAGAAGGGTTGAGGCCCATGTTTAGATTTGGACAAATGAGGGTTTCCATCCATAAGAGGAAGAGTTGCGGTGGACCAAAATGGTTAAAATGAAGACAAATTTGGGCCAGAGCTTAGTGGTAGTGTTAGTAAAAAAAGCATAGGAGTAATGGAGAACATTTCTGAATTTTTTTAAAATATTAATGAAAACAACGGTTCTTGTTGACCCTATCCTATTTTGGGCTCATTAGAACTGAATTCTCATATTAAGTTTAAGTTTCCAATATGCTAGACTCCGAATCGATACCCGAGTTGGATTCTTGTATCGTTCGGAGTATTAATGTATCGTATTATTATGTTCATGTGACTACCGATTCTTGTAACCACAAAAAGCATCGTATTATTATATGTTCATGTGTTTTTGGGTGTGTATGGATATATGGTGTAAAATTTTGATTCTCAAAGAAACGTCGAAGTAGGGGAAGGCATAAATGGTGCTCTAAAACTACCGCTGTGCTCCTTTTTATCTAGTTTTTTATTTTGATCAGTGATTGTGTGATTGTGCCCTTGCTCCTTTACCTTTCTAGATTTCTGTGTGATTTAGCATACATTTATATTAAAAGATGATTATAATGGACTATAGGTCCAAACAAATAAATAATGATAGCGCCTTTTGTTTTTGGTCATTTGTGTGTTTGTGTAAGATGTTGAAGCTTTTTATGGTTTTCATGGTTGGAGATTCCTTTTTTTTGTTGGTGGGCGCTAAGAAATTGTTAGGAGTCACTCTATGTGGTTCCTGTCTCCCGATGCTGTTACAGGTTCTGGATGTGCTGTTTCTAAATGATTTGAAGCTTTTGGATGGATGTTGATTAAAACTTCTTACTAACTTGTATTGGCCTTTCTTGAAGCATATAGCTGATATCTTTTGTATATTGCAGGGGCTGTCTTTAATTTGATATGTGATGATAGAGACAATATGATTATGGAGATGATTGGAGAATCATTTTGGAACCAAAGTAGTTGAGGTAATGATAATGTCAAAAAATTCTTCTTTTCTGTTAGATCTAGAATTTTAGGCGAAATTTAATTTCATTAAGTTTTCATTGGTATGGGAGAAGGACATGGAAGAAACATTGATCACCCAATATCTGTTTA